>PVKA01001400.1:0-36496 GCA_004027165.1 Ctenomys sociabilis | reverse complement strand
TGATTTGATGTGTGTTTTCCTTAATATAAATGCATTAGTTCTGAAGCAGGAAAGTACTGTGCCTACTGAAAAGAGCGATTCTGGGACACCTCCTCTGAGCAGTCCTGAGAACATGCATGTGGAAATCCACGTGAGAAATCCAGCTGGTTTTCCATAGGATGAACTTGATAAAACAGCAGTGTGGGAAATATGAAAATGATCAATTGTCATTAAGTCCTTGCTTTTGTGCTGTTTCACAATAGCCTATACTAGAAATGTATGGACTTTTTTTTTTAATTCTACTTTTTCTTAAATTTTCCTTCCCTTTTAAAACTTACTCTGCAGAACCCATTTTTCCCCTTCTCTTCTGAGTGTTTTACTTTCCTATCTTTAATAAGCATGAAATCATGTGACCAATCAGGCTTGTTTCTTTCAACTGTTAGTCTAAGACAGGCAGGTCTGGAAAACCACATTCTGAAAGAAACTTCAACACCCTGACACCCAGTGAGACCTCTGCCTGGTGCTGCGTGGACTTTGTAGGCTTCCCATCCTCCAAGCTTATACCTGTTTGCATTTTTAAGAGCCAAATTAATTTCCTATAGACAGAATACTGTTGGTCTTTGTGTTTATTTTTGGTTTTGTGCTTTGCTGATCTACCAAGGCAATAAGAAATTAATTGGCAAATCAATTCATTCACACCTAAGGTTTTCATAATGGACTTTTCCTTAAATAAGAGTAGGCATTTTCTCTTGCTATACTTAGAATTCTTTGTCCTCAATAGATCATAATATGCTGAGATTTTTTAAATGAAATCCTTTGGGCCTCCTGAACCTGAACATTCACCATCTTCAATATATTGTTTCTCATTTAAGTACATTATTTTGTCCTTTTTTTCTCTTTCTTTTATCCCTTAGGAATACCTATAATTTGAAGTTTTCTTTACTGCTGCCCTCTAAGTTGAAGATACTTCTAATGCTTGCTCTCTTAAGGATACCCATAATCTGAACTTTATTTATTTCTTTATTTATTTTTTGTCTCACATTGTTACCAGATTTGGAGATGCTAGAGTCACTTTTCGGAGGTGATTTCTAGATTCTTTCTGTCTTGAACAAATAATTGATCAAGACAGGCACAAATGGTAGAGTCTTGCGTTATTTTACTTCTTATTTTTAACAGATATTGGAAATTAGAATTAAAATAGAAAAAAATTATAAGTGATACAGATTTTCACTTAACAGAATAATATGAATTTCACAGTATTTACTGTAACACATACTGCTGTCTTTCAACCAGTAATTCCTATTACCAGATATATGCATATAAAATTGGAAGAAAGAAAAAGAAGAAAACAAAAAAGAGAAGAAAATGTATAAGAAATTAAGACAAAAAGGAGAAACAATTGAAAAAAAAAAGAGAAATCAAATTAAAGGATTAACTGTTCCTTTCCATATACCAGCAGACTTGTACAAACCATCCTGCTTACCTTCATACATAAATCCCTTTCCCCACTCCCTTTCCTGTCCTTCTTCTCAACTCAGTAACCCTTTTCTTTTGAATAGCTTCATTCTCTTTTCCAAGTACCCATTGTTATGTATCCATCAGATTCTATTTTTCTCCTTTGGTTCTCATACTAAGGAGTTTTTATTAAAGGTACGTAAGAAACAAGGTCCATAGAACAATTTTGGGCAAAGTAGAAAACCAAGTGTGCTCCACAGGACAAAAGAAACAAGGCTGCATGAAAAGCCACCGCACCTTAGCAAAACAGCTCAAAGTCCAGTGTCCTTTTGTAATGCCTTCTCCTGAGGCTGGTGGCAGAGGTAGAGAGTTCTGTGGAAAACTCCCTCTAGCTCTCTTGCGAAACCTGTGAACAAGGTATTGCAAACTGCTCCGCACTTGGCATCTTGCAGTTCTCAGATGGCATCTTCTGCTTCATGGCTACCGCAAGTCTCTGGGTATGTCTTCCTTCGTTCAAACTTCTTTTCCTTCTTTCTTATTTTAAAGAGTGAAAAATGGTGCTGCATTTCAAATCAAGATGACGGGAAATTAACAACTGTTGTTATATTAAGTATTGCTAAAATCTCAGTGGATTATTTATAAAGATATCTTCATGTTTAAAAATTTTATTCATGGTCTTTTGTTGAGCTCTGCACATTTATTGGACCTTTAGCTGCAAGATGTTTTTAAAGAAATCTGGTAAATTGTTTGCAAATATAATGAATTTTTCCTACTTTCCATCAAATTATAAATATTTTCTTATACCTCATTGAAAATCACTGTTATAGCTTTTAACACTTTTTTGAAAAATTAATTTCCCTTCCTTCAGGATTTACTTCTACGAACCTGCCCTTTTCCTTTTAGCTTTCATGTTATGCTACTTGTTCAAGTTTATCCTGTCTTGACATTAATATTTGCATATTTGTTGGAGGGGGTGTCTCAACCAATTATTTTATGGGAATTTTTGAGACAGGGTCAAGCTGGCCTTGAACTTAGTTTGTGGCCTAAGTGGGCCTCAAGCTTCCAGTGATCCTTTTGCCTCATCCTCCAAATCCTGAGATTACAGGTGTGTATCACCACATCCAGCCCTAAGAATTTTTATTAATTTCATAGTAAGAGAATTTCTACTGAAGAAGAATCTTAGGGTTACAATTTGGTACACCTTATTGATTTTTGTTCCACCTGTGTGCCATTTTTGAGCCTTTATGTAGACTTTTAAACATTGATAAAATGCCTTTTAATAATTTTTATTTTTACTGTTATATATTTGCTAAGTAATTACATTCATTATTACATTCATGTGTGCATAATAATTTCATTCACTGTGGAGGATTTTCAGATGCATATAACACATGTTTGCATGTTCCCTTCCTTACTCTTCTGTTCTACTTTGTCCATCTCATGATCTACTGCCCTTTTTTTTTTTTTTTTTTTTTTTTTTTTTTTTTTTTTTTTTTTTTGGTAAAACTGGTGATTGAACTCAGTCCCTCGCATTTGCCAGACAAATGTTTATTCTACTGAGTTGTTTCCCAGACCCAATCTATTTTCCTTTTGATAAAGAACTATATTCCAGTTTCTTAGCATGTATGTTTTATTTTACTGCTTATTTATACTTTGGATATCTCATATAAAAGAATCCACCCACTATTTAAGCTTATGTCTGTCACTATTTCATTTAATTTTATGATCTCCAGATACATCTGGGCTTCAGAGAAGTGAAAACTAAAATAATACTAAGATTGGATTTTATTCCAGAAGAAATAGTTGCCATCAAGATTTTGTGTAATTGAAGACATGAATGTTGGAAATGGGGCGTGGCATTGGACAAGCCAGTGGAACTAGATACAGCAGAGTTAACAGCATTTCATATGCCAATAGGAGCTAAGCCATAAGGATAGTGTTATTGTTTAGCTGTTAAATATCCCCTAAGGCACTAGCATTGATGCTGCTGTTTTTGAAAAGTAACCAGAGCCTTAGATGACTGTGCCTAGTTTGGAAGAAAGTGACTACTGTAGATAGTCTTTGAAGGGCATATTTTGTCCTCAGTCCTCTACCTTCCTACTCTGTAAGGTCCTGTCCACTATGAGCTTCTGTGTTCTACCACATCCTGTTTTTGATCCTCTTGTGCCTCGCAGGGGTCCAGATGGAAGAGAAACCAGTAACTACAAACTGACACCTTTGAAATGATTAGCCAATGTAAATCTCTCCTTCTCTAAATAATTTTTCACAGGGAAAGAAGAGTAACTACCCTGGGTATGGTGAGAGGAATTCACTTCCCCCACGCTGTTTGCAGTGCAAGCTGTGCAGTGTGCTTTCCAGGGAAGCCCGTAGTGCACTGCCTGCCATTCCACAGGCTCTGTGCGGGGATGCAATCACCCCAGTGGCTCAGGTGATTCTATAGCCTGCACAGCAGCTGAAAGTGTCCATGCCCGCGTATCAGTAATCGCTTCATTATGTATGGGATGAAAATGGATTGCTCTAGGATCCGGAAGAGTGCAATGCATACTGCGGCAGGGATGTTGTGCGATTGATTAGCTTCAGCATGGTCCTCTGGGTGGTGGCTGACATGGAGAAGGCCAAATTATGTGCTGGCTTTCCACATGGAGCAGTGTGTGTACCCCGACAGCTTCCCATGTGGGCTCAGTCCCCAGGAAGTTGATAGTATTTTTAGGTAGCCAATGCTGCAGCTGTCAGTGTAGTTGTCAGCAGGCTTCTGTGTACCATTTCACATTTGGACATATTCTCAGTACAAACTGGCCTAGACTTTGGCTACAGGGCAGTCAGCACAAGAAATGTTGTTCTCTTCTTTAGCAGAACTGCAGACTCTGAGATCCACAGTTTCTCTTTTATTGAACTTCACTGCTTTATGGTTTGTTTCTAATGTTTCCCCCAAACCTCATGCAGACATAGGACTTTTTTAGGGGTGGCTGAATCTAGAGTGTGTGGTGCTCAGGTTGAGGGTGTATGACTGGTGAATGAGTGCACTAATGGGTTTGGTGTAGTTCTGTGTAGGATTCCGGGTGTGAGGGCTCCACCTGCCCTAAGGTGGGGAGCCTTCCTACAGAACAAGGGGCAGAAAGAGTCTTGTCTCCTTCTGTGGTGCTTTTCCTAGCTATGGGAGCTAGGAACTGCTCTCTGCAGTGGCCCTCAGGCACGCGGCTCACCACTCTACCTCAGAGCCAGGTGACTACGGACTGAAACCTCTATGGTCAGCCTAGTAAACGTCCTGTGACTTTTGGTGTAGGATATTTTGTTTCAAAAACAAAAGAAAAATAACTGACACAGGTGCTTTTCCCCACTTCTTGTAGAGAAAGAACAGTTTTTAATTATGTTTTTGTCAGATTTAAATTTTTCTTTGTTTAAATTAAAAAAATATCCAACACCTTTAAGCAGATTTCTGGTCAGAGTGCTAATTTTCCCACAGTGCACTCAAGTTTCTCACATCGAAGATATTTGCTCCTAATTTCATCTGGTTTTTTTCTTCTTGCTTAAGCTGTTCAACCCCATATTTGGTATGTTTAATCTATTAATCCAAAACTTTCAAAGATTATGTAGACCTGAAGTTCTTTTGTAATGAAGATGCAGTAATAGCGTATATTCTGTAAGTGGATACAATTTCTTGAATGAAAGATCATGCAATTTTAAAAAGCATTTAAAGTAATATGTAAAATAGCTCGACAGTGACACTACTTTTTTGTGTATTTAGTGCAGGGTCTCCAGGGTCTCACTATACAGTCTGGACTTGTAGTGCTACTTCCTGTTTTTCAGCCTCCCAAGCTCTGGGATTAAAGCATGCACCACCATACCCAGTCTCACTCACCATCTCAGTGCGCCCAGGGGGCAAGATTGGCATGGAAGACCAGAGACCAATCCCCTGGCTCCTGTGTCTGCTGAAGCAGGACATGACTTTTAAGAATATGTTTTACAACAATGAATAATGAACAATGAAATAAAGAACATGCACAAGTTGATTTTAACACAGACAAGGGGATAATCTCACAAATATTAAAAACAATCCATGGGAAAATTATCTCAATACAGTTTCAAAAATTCCATCAACATACACAAAAATAATGTTGGTGTTAATTTATGTAATGAAGGTATTTAGTGACATTTATACCAAGATTTCAAACATAAGGTAAAACATTCCAATTCCAGTTATGCATAACACGTCTATCTCTAGAGCCTTAGTGTCACACCCTCACACTTAGAAAGGCAGTCCTTGAATTAATACTCTAAGCTTTGACAGAGCAATGAGAGCTGATCTAACCTGACAGTCGTCAAAAAATAATCATTCTGATATGTCAAAGATGGTACATGAAGGGATCTCTACATTATTCAAAAATGATGCAATCTAGGGAAAGGCAAAAAACTGACAGGTGGTCCTGCAGCTGAGAATCAAATATTTCAAAAGTGCAAAATGCTGTAATTCATATGGGGTTAGACTAGGCATGAGAAATGAGAATGCAATAGTCTATATCATAATATGTATTCAACTCTGTTCAAAGCTTTTCCTCACATTCATGAATATCTCAAATTTGCTCAAAATTTGAGATATAAGGCAAATGGCATATTGCTGCAAAATTTTAGTATTTAGTAACTACCTAGTGGTATAACTATACTAAGAAACATTAGTTATTTTCTATTTTGAGGTCTGTTTCATTTTATAGCTATGTCCTTATAATTTTTCATAAGAAAGTTTTTGGTAACTATGTTATAGTGGCATATCTGTGTTGTCTGGTTGGTTATTAGTGTGACAGTAATTGCAACTCTAAAATACAACCCCATGCATACCCATTTCTGCAACGAATAACTCCAGTGTGTTTGTTTTTTCATTACATAAAGAATATTTTATTAATTTCTATGATACAACCCTAGTAGATAAGACCTTACATATTTAATACAGTGTGTTACCCCTGTGCAAATGGAAAAAATTGAAATGAACCTTTCTAGATTAATATGGCTGTTAATTTCTGCACAATGCCAACTCAACACAGAAAACTGGGATATCTTTTCCAAAGTTGACAGCACAGTTAGTTTCCAAAAATTCAAATTATATATATATATATATATATATATATATATATATATATATTATATAATGTATTATATATACATATAAATACCAGTAGTAGCAGTACATTATGCATCAATATCAGAAACCACTTTTCCTGGTTCTCAGCCATTTGAACATAACTATAGGCATCCAGCACACTCCATTAAAAAAAAGAATAATGAAAAATGCCCAGAAAACAGCAAACTTCTGTTACTGTTGTGGTACCCAGCACCATTTTTCTTTATTAGCTTCTAAATCATCATCTGGAAAGAAAACATTCTAGAGTATCATTAAAATCAGCTTTGATAAAGTACCACCACTCCTACACATCATAAAGCAGGCACAAGATATTTTACATGCACAGCAGTGTGATACAGTACTGTCCTACATCTATAATATTAAAGCGTGCAATTAAAAGGCCTTATGGGCCCAAAGGATGATTTGATGCAGCTCAGTGAAGAAATGCACTTTCTTAGTATTTGTTTTCATGGAGAGCACAGTTTACTCACTCTCTTTGTGAACAACACCTGATATTACAAAATATAACTTTTTTTCTATCAACAAACAAGATTAATGATGTTTCATACTTCACTATCTTAGTTAGACAAACATCTGCAAGAATATCTTCTAGAGTTGAAGTAGTGGTTCCAATCCCTTTGCCCAATGTAGATCTTTATTTTGCATCCATCGTAACCATAACTGCACCACAGTCAACCTATGAATAGCAAACTGTTATGGTTCGTGTGTCTTTGTCCCCACAAAGCCTCATGTAGTCATTGAGGTGCAGTTCTATGGTTTGCGATTAATTGATGACCCATGGCTGGGATTATGAGTCTCAGTAGTGCAGAGATTATGGTTGGGAGTGTAACATCCAGCCTGGAGAAGATAGCATTAATATAACACAAAAAGGACAGAGAGATGGACTTGCCCTCTATTGCCAGGGTTGCCACCACTCCTCCCATTTTCTCTTGCTCATTGCTGCCACCGTGAACTACTGCCTGTACCATGAGCCACTCTGCCTCGGAGCCAGCTGAGTATGGATGGCAACCCTCAATAACTGTGAGCTAAATAAACCTTTCCTTCATTCATTTTGGGTGTCAGGTATTTTCCCAGCAAGGAGAGAAGAGGCACAAACTAATTGAGCTGACTGAGCAGGGTCATCCATTGTCCCCTGCTCAGAGAGAGGACAGACAGAAGTGACAGACCGTGTTTGTTCTGCCTTGCTAGTGTGCACTTGGGGAAAACCAAATTGGGAATTTTGTTTTTCATCTTTCCAAGACAAACTGTAGGGGTGCAATTGTATCATTTTCCACTAGTAATAAGGAACGTATTTGGGGGAAAATGAGTAATAACTACAGAAAGCAGCAAAATAATATTTTACTTTAAGAGTAGTGTTTGATTCTTAATTAACACATTTCAGTCCATGCTGTCAAAATATTTTCTCGGTATTATTACAAACATCTGAGAAAACTTTGACATTGAATTTCTCAAATTAAACATTGAATATTTTCAGCTGAAGTAGAAAGGCAATTGTCATGATGTTAATACATACTTGTGTATTACAGGTCCTATCTGAAAATTATGTGGTATCCATGGAAGGTTATTTTTATATAGTTAAGAATTAGATACTGATTTAGTCAAAGTCACCATTGTTTTCAAATTTGTTTATTAAATATTCAATGACATTACCATTTCTTTAGGTTCAATGTAACAAATTAAAATTTGAGGAGTATATACATTACCTCCTCAAATACTATAAGACAGTTTTGTTAGGGATTGTGTTAATGAATTAACTCAGGAGGAGAACACAAAGCAGTGCTTTGTTCCTAACATTTGTACATTAGAAAATGAGTTATTTATAAGAGACTGATAACATATATTGGCAAGATTTCAATATGGCATTAATTTCTTTTATTCACATTACAAGCCTGATATAAATCATTTAATTACTACTGACATGACTAATATGGAAAAGAAATCAAAGTTTAAGACTTTTGTAAAAACAAAGAGGAATATTAAATCACTTTGAATTTTTCTTGTCCTGCTAAATGTGATTTTAATGATAATAAAAAGTTAGTGTTTGGCGGAACAATAAAATATATCTCTATTTCTTCAACCCTAATGCATTCTTTTGCTTATATTCTTACCATTCAGGGAAATTGATTTGTTTTTATATTTGGGAATATGTTTAAGATACTGAGAATAATAATTTAATTTTTGCAAACCCTAAGGGATAAAGCAAAGAAGAAATATAAATTAAAATTACAAATAATATTGTTCCAATATCTACTACTGAGTACCTCTGAAGTATGAAGTATAGGATTTCACAATTGCACATGTGGGAAAGGAAAGATAGATTTTGTCTTCAAATTGATAAGAAGAAATAAACTTGAGGGAAACAAATGTACCAATAAAGATGCTTAAGAATAAAATTAAAATTTTTCTTGGAGATAAACAAGTGAGAATGTGTAGGAGCCATTGCATGGTTGATGGAAGACGTGTGCCTCACACCATAACAGGTGATATGAAAGACCTCCAGGAGAGAAAGAAGTCAGTGCGACAGCAACTCTGGGAAACAAGAGAATAACCCAAATGAGATGGGAAGCTAAGAAAAGAAGCTAAAACAACACAGAGTGTACCAATGTAGGAATACGGGATTTCCTACTAGATCATAGAAACTTAAGAGGAGATTAAGCTAGAATTATCATGTTCAGATTAACAGTTTTTTATGTAAATACCATTGTATCTGACTTGTGTAAATAAGATAAAAGAAATAATTTTTATGACTATGGTTTGGGAGACATGGAAATTTTGGGTAGAATAAAAAAAATAAAACACTGGATGCAATGAAATAAGGTGAATGAAAAGAGATATTTGCTACATTGTAAGGTGTGAATTTTGAGACAGATTATATTAAGATGGGAACATTTAAAATATATTCTAAATGTTGGAGAAGGCAGAAGTCAAAATCTTATATTATGAGGGGTCTCTTTGTGTGTGCATTTCTTACGGGGTCTAACTATGCTGCTCAGACTCATAAGATCCTCCTGTTTTTCAGCCTTCCCAGTGCTGGGGTTAAAGGAATATGCCACTATTCCAGGGCTGTGACCAGCTCAGCCTGCCCTGATGGTGGGGCTGGTACAGCATAAGGTGCTGGACACTGAAAAGGTCTTATAGTTCTACCATATGAAAATTGGTGGGCTGATTATGCTCATTAAGATAAAAACAATTGAAAGAAGAGTGAAAAGGAAAAATGGATATTACTAGTTTCATTTTGTAGTTGTGCAATTTGCTTTAGCTTTTAATATGTCAAAGGGCATGTCTCAGAGTCATGTGATCGAATGGCAATGGAAAATTACATAAACAACCTGAAGAGATACAGAAGAAATTGCCAAACAAAGACTTTATGTTGAAGACTGGAAGAATTCAGATGAAATATAGGAGAGAGTTAATGGTATGTGTGATACCCAAGGCTGATTATAGACAGGAAAATCTTCTAATGTGAGTACCAATCAAAACATTGTAGACTCATGCCTGTCTTTCAACATGCACTAAACCATAGTCAAAATGCACCAACAGTTTAAATGTGAAAACACAAACACTAACTCTACTTGAGGGAAAAATAGGTAGAAATCTTGAAAACGTAGGGGTAGTGAGAGAGTTCTTGAAGGTGAAACAAAATGCATGAGAAATGCTCTGTCTCTCTCTGTCTCTCTCTGTCTCTGTCTGTCTCTCTCTCTCTCTCTGTATTTGGCACAGGGTCTTATTGTGCAGCTTGGACTTGTAGAGATCCTCCTGTTTTCAGCATCCCCAGTGCTGAGATTGCAGGTGTACGCCACCACTCCCTGACTCAGCAGTGACTCAGCATACTCCGAGGCCAGGCTGGCATGACATGTTGTGCCAAGGACTGAACCCTGCTCCCTGCACTTGCCTAAGCAGGTGCTTAGTCTGTTGAGGTATTGCGCTGGACTTAGAAATGCTTTAAAGAATCAACAGCTGGGATCTCATCATTTTGAATATTTTTTGCACATAAAAAGAAATCACCAATAGAATAAAATGATCAATGATGCTGAACATTATTCATAGATTTGTCATTTGTATTTTTTCATCTACGATCTATGAAAAAATGTTTGACATCATTGATCATTCAAGACACGGAATTTAAAGCAACATGGAGAATCTGTCTCACCCCTGAAAGAACAGCTATCATCAGGAAGAGAACCAATAACAAATGCTGGAGAGGCTGTGGGGAAGAAGGAATATTTCACCACTGTTGGTAGGAGTATAGACTGGTACAATCACTAGTAATCAGTGTGGAGATGTCTCAAAACACTAAGATTATAGCTGCCATTAAAACCTATCTCCCACCCCTACTTTTTTTTTTTTTTTTTTTTTGGCTTTTTGAGACAGGGTCTCACTATGCAATTCAAGCTGGCCTTAAGCTCACTTTGTAGCTCAGGCTGGTCTCGAACTCACAACAATCCTCCTGCCTCAGCCTCCCTAGTGCTGGGATTACAGGCATGCGCCACCACGCCCGGCTCCACCCCTACTTTTTTTTCAGAAGAACTGAAAACTTCATACCACAGCAGTATATGCACTCTCATGTTTATCACAATCTGAGATAAATCTTGGAAATCACTCAAATTCCCATCAGCTGAGGAATAGATAAGAAAAGATTTGGTATTTTTGTAAAGTGGAGTATCACTCAGCTATAAAATAGATAAACTCTAGGATTTCATAAGTAAATGGATACAACTGGAGAACATACTCATAAGTGAAATAAATCATACCTGCATGTGCAAACATAATTTTGTCTTGCTAGAGTAAAAGGTTGAAGGAAGTAAAATCTGAAGGATACAATAGATACTATGAAAGGGAAAGAAATTTTTCAAAGAGAAGGAACAATCGGGATGAGGGAAAGGAGAATGGAAAGAAGAAAGGGAAAAATAAATGTATATGTATGAACATATACGCAGGATAGCTTTGCTAACTGTACTGCTGGTTTCTCCTGGTCTATTGAAAGAAACAGTTAATGCTTACTATTTATCACTCCTTTGTAATTTTTTATAATTTTTGACCACTTTTGCATGTTTACATCTGGAACTCTGAACAATTACATTGAAGACAACAATGAGTATTGCAATAACCATTGCTCAATTCAGTAATTTTATTTAGTGATATTGTGCACTATTTTTTTTTTACTATTTTTATTTGCTTTTAAAAAAAGCACATTGAAAGAATGAAGACAAATTGATCAACAAGCACTGAAAGATTGGTTACGATGGAGTAGTGTGTTGTGGTGAGCTATTATAAAATAGGATGACTACAGGTAACTCTGTCCCATGTATTTCAAAATCTAAAGAAAAGAAAGGAAATGCAGTGTTTCTAAACATTCTAAAGAAATGTTTTAGAAACAGATGTACATAATTGAAGCATTAGACAATATATACTTATAATTAATCCTCATATGAGAACTTACCAATATGTACAATTTTTATGTTTTTAAGTAGTACAGTGGGCCCAAAAGCCTCAGTATTTGGAAGGTAATTGAGTTACAGGGTCTTCCCAAGATACTTCCTATTAGGAGGGAAAGTCTCCTGGGCATAGGTAGACCACTCTGGTCAAGAACTGGAAGCTATGTGTCCCTTCATGTCCGCCCCCTGGACCTGTGTTTCCCGGTTCTGCACTAATATTGGGTGTTATGACCCTGAGATAAAAAAGAAAAATCCCGGGCTGGGGAGGTAGCTCAGTGGAATAAGCAACTCCTGGCAAGCACAAGGTCCTGAGTTTGATTCTCAGTACCACTAAAACAAAAACAAAACTAAGTAAAAGACAAAACCAATACACTAAGATATTGTGCATCAGTTTAACAATTAAATTTAATGAAAAATAATATGTAATTAATATTTTCAATAAATACTGCATATATTTTGTAAATAATGCAACCAATAGTAATTGGTGCTTATTCTAAAAAAAATTTAATCTGTATATCAAAATGAATTTTCTAACAACTATTGAACATATAATAAAGTGAAAAAGTCTGTCTACCTACAAACAGTGAATAGGATATTTTTTTTCTATCTTACTCTATAGAAGTTTATGGTTTCTTGCAAAATATTCCGCTTCTGGGATCATTTAAGAAATAGAACTATTTAAAATAGTGAGCACCCATTAGAAATCAAACAAGCGTGACCACAAGACACAGTACTCATTGGTAATAATTTATCTGTGAAAGAAGATATTTAAGTGATAGAATTATAAAAAGAAAAATTTAAATTAACAAAGTGGAGAAACTGTTACAACATAGAGCTCAGAAGAAGGGTGAGGCCACAGAGCCCCAAGACCTGTGTAGATGCACCTTGTAGAATGTACAGGACAAGGTTGTTTGTAAGGAGGAAAGAACAATGAACAAGTATGGTTGCAAACAGAAATTCTTAACTATCAGCAGAAAATGTAGAGTATTCATCTGAGATTTAATTTTTCTGTGAACTATTATCAATATATACTTTGGGGTATTAGGAGTGGGAAAGTTATACTTTTGTTTTGAGATATCAGAAAAAAGAACAGGCTTCAAGTAAGTAAAACAATATTGCAACTGGAAGAACCCGATAAAACTTATCAGGCTGTGAGACACCGCAGTGAAGTGTTTGAGCTAAGGGCCGGGGAACATGAGGGGAGCAGTGAATTTTGCTAAGCATTAGCGAAAGTGCAATAGAAATGATTTATGAGTTGACTCTACAAAAATTGGGAAGGAAACAGAGAAGCATCTTTGAGAGAAGGCATCAAAACGTATCCAGTCTGAGTCACCGAGCTGGATGCTGGTCTGTGTTAGATGCCCTGCGGGTGGCCCCTCTCTTCTCCTCTTCAAAAAGGCCATAAATTAGTGGTAACAGTCAGTAAGGGACTCTTTTCTACCTAATTTTATTGGGTAATTTTTATTCCCATACCAAAAGAGTAATCAATAAAATATTGGAATAGTTACATTTAATGTGACGTTTTTTCATACATGTATTTGGCACAGGGGTGCACAGCACAGCTCAGACTTACAGTGCTCCTCCAGTTTTCAGTTTCCTCAGAGCTGGGCCCATAGGAGTTGAGCCACCACACTGCGTCTCGGCCGCTGACCTAGCGTGACCCAGGGGCGGGGCTGCCGTTAATGTGATTTCTTACGGTAGTTCATGGGAACTAATTTGGACTGAGAATAAAATACACATACTGCTTTGTATCATTTTTGGTATCTTTAAGTAATTATTACATATGTTGTATTTAGTATATTTCAGTACTATTTTTCATGACATTAGAAAATTCATTACCAAAGCTTATACTAGTATTAATAAGCTAATAGTTTCATACTTAGTATCTATTGTAGTCAGGATTTGCAAAGGAATAGATTTAATGCAGGATACATACATTTAGAGGATTATTTTATAATTTTCTCCTAAAAGATCAAATCAAGAAGTGTTCAAGGGACCGTTCTGCAGGCTATGGACCCAGAGAATCCAGCCAAAAGGCTGGATCCCAAGCAGCATCCCATCGGAGTCCAGTCAACGGCTTAGTGTCTAAGGCAGGCAATGTCTCCTGCGAGTGCATATCAAGGGTCCACCCGCACCAGAGCAGCCCAAGGGCCAGAGGCGGCTACAAAGTCTGTGCCAGTGGGATAAAGGATCTGTACTAGGAGGCAGAGGGATCTGCACTTGAGCCAGGAAATGATGTTCTAGGTAAGGGCAAGAGCCCCCCCTCAGGAGAACCACTGTGTCCCTGGCCTTCAGCTAGGAGCCAGGTCCTCTTCTGAAATGAATAGCAGCATTCCTATCAGGAAAACCAGCCATGATAAAGCATCTCCTGCGAAGCCTGCAGTGTGCATTCTCCCATTCTATTGTCCTTTTGTGCCATTCTATGCCCAGAGCCACACTGATGGAACACAGCTGGGCATGCCCGTTTACACTGACCAATAATTAGCCCACCACAGTATCTATGATCTAATTAAATCTTCTGTCATTAAAGTTAATGTTTTAATGTCAATTTTTAATATTGTTTATTATATTTAAGAATTTCACTACATCAACATGTTTAAATATACCCAGTGATGATTTTGGTGATTATGAGTAGTAATTCAATTCTGTGATTGTTCATAGCATTAGTATTTTATTGCATTGTATACTTAGAGATATGTACCATACTGACACTCTCTTCCAATAGTGAGTCATATAAAGACACAAAATCTGAAGACATTCTGTGTCAAATTTTGAAGAAAGATTAATAATGAAATGAAGACTTCTAATGAAGCAACTATAATATTTAAATTAATAAAATCATATCAGTTTGCTGGCTATTTAAGATACGGTTTATCTTCTTTCAATTTTCAAAATTGTATGGGCATGATGGTGTATGCCTGTAATCCCAGCACTTGGGAGCCTTAGGCTAAAGACTCATTATGAGTTTGAAGACAGCCTGGACTACATAGTGATGTTCAAGGCCAGCCTGAACTACATAGGGTAACCCTGTCTCAAAAACAAACAAGCAATTAATTAATTTTCAAGTTATTCAACTTTGCTGTTTAGTTTTGTTTGCTTAATATATTAACATATTTCTTACTTAACTACATTTCCCTATATAACATCTAACTATGTTAAATGTAACTAAGCATATTTCAGTATGGTTTTGTCTGTCTCCTTGCTCATTATGCTATGTCCAGTAAATAACAGTTCAGTTCAAAACAAATAGTTCATGAATACTTATGGTTAAATGTTTAATTTGTCAATGATTTTTAATTATCTTGTGACAGACTTCTTATTGTGTATTTTACATCACTTTACATTCTATTTCTCAAGCACTGCATTTTGTACAAGCTTCTTACAAAATATAATTCATAAGAACCAAAAAAATTATATGAGTAATATGCAAAAATTATTATTACGTATTTTGTAGAGTATTTGACTACACATAAGGAATGACATAATTAAAACTGGCTTAAGTAATAAGAACATTTGCTGTTTACTTAATTTAGAGTTGATGGTCCAGTTGTTGCTCTTGTGATTTAGATAAACCACTGATTTCCCAAGGTATCCCCATCCCTCAGCCAAGCACTATCTTGCCTATGTGGATGATGTCTGCAATACTTTTGTTAGGTAACTGTAGGCACTTCTAGCATTTTTCCAATGCTTATTCTATAAAAGGCCAGCAGTGGCAAATAAAAATAAAATAATTTCTCCTGCCCCCCCCCAAGTTCCACAATGAAGACCAACTCTCTTGGCAAAATTTATTAAAATGGGAGCTTCTCCTTTGTTCAGCACTCCGTCCTTTTGGGCAGGAGTGCCTTGAGCCAGGTGGATGCCTAAATAACCTGATCCTCCTAATTCAGTCTCTCTGGTCTCTTGAATTCTCAACACAACATCCATTAAAATCTCCACATTCCCCCCTCCATACGGTGAGTGATGCATTGGTGAAAAAGACTAACCAGAGGACACTGGAAGTATTTACACCTGGAAAATAGTGGGCTGAAATGAATCCCACATTCCCACAGGAATCACAGAGTGACTTGCAGGACAAAGAGTTGATGATTTGTATCCCATGCTCATCTGACTAGACTATTTTGTTCTTTGCTGAAGAAAGATATATACTTTTTTTTTTTTTTTTTGGTGGAACCAGGGATTGAACTCAGGCCCTTGTGCTTGCCAGGGATGTGCTTATTCCACTGAGCCATCTCCCCAGCCCTGACAGATAATTCTTGAAGAACGATAAAGGGTTACTGAAAATGTAAACTGCTATATGACATGTGGCTTCATTGCTTGAGAAAATTAACAAATCACTCGGGAATTTGCCTGTAATTAGTGACAAAGAAAATGTATTTTTCTTTACTTCCGTCAAAAGGTTCCACCACAGAGTTCATTTTGAGCTGTCAAGAAATACACCTTATCACATACATACATAGCAACACTAAAGGTTTGCTGCCCAGGCCACAATATGGTTCACAGAGATTTGAACACTTTTGTTTCTCAGAGTATCAGATTCAAACTTTTACTTGGCCTTATGAAGAAGAAAAAGAAACTTAAAGATGCAGGTCAGTGATACAGTGCCTGCTCGGGAAGCACAAGGTCCTGAGTTCAATTCCCACAACAATAACAGAAATACTCTTTAAAAATAAAATATCCACATTTCAGAAGGTAGGAAATTAATTATAATTCTGGGACTTCTACTTTAGTGAAATGTCTAAGGGTCCAGTGTTACAGGGGATGTTAAGGTTTGTTAAGGTTAACAGTTCCGTTGCTGTGACCAGGAATATTTCAAGTCAGCTTCACCATATCTTATTGATCATTGAAAATGAAGCTTATTGAAAGTGGAAGGAGGTGACACAAGTAGGTGAACAGTAATACCAAGCAGCGGGGGTCTGCAAGAATCCACAGTTACCTACTTCAGTTGTTTACATATGTGTTCTCTAAATTCCTGCAAGTTCAAATATTTTTCATGGTGCTCTGTCACCCAAAAATTCAAAAAGTCTATCTGTCTGTCTATCTATCTATCTAGCTATCTATCGATCTATCTATCTATCATCTATCTATGTATGTATCTATGTATCTATCTATCTATCATCTATCTTTCTATCTATCTATCATCTATCTATCTATCATCTATCTTTCTATCTATCTATCATCTATCTTACTCACTTATTTCCCTGTCTCATCATTTCATATTTTTGTTGTACTACTCACACCAGTGGCAATCAATCCCTTAAATCTGATTTGTGTGCACATAAACATATTTATCTTTGATTTACATACACTCTACAAAAATTTCATATTTTCTGATCATGAAAGTTAGCTAAATGTTAAAAATATTTTTGAAAATCAACATTATAATTATTTGTAACTTTATATTTACATATGGTAGTGATTTTTGTCTTTTAATAAATACTCATAACTCACATTTTGTTTGACTTCTAGTGATATGTAGGTGGCCTCCAACTCATTTCAACATAGAGGAATACTGTAGTGGATGTCTCTTAAATATGTTATGGATATATATAAATATTTCCATGCACTACCTTAACTGCAATCAGAAGCAAAGAAGTTTTGAGTGTCAAGTACTCTGGTATCTACCAGAAGCTTTGCTTTAGTCTTATTATCATTAGTACTGTGTGTTAATCTATGCCAAAGTTTGACAACATGTTTTATAAATTTGTGGGATATATTGTAATTTATTACTGCATTTAAATTTAACTAGTGATGATTTTTATCATATGCACGATAATGTTTGAATCATTTGAATTTCCTCTTATGTATTTTATCTTGCCTATTGTTTCTAAATCTGTTACTGTTTCTTTTATCATTGCAGTAGGAGATTTTCAGGGATTTCTGGCAGTCTACTTACTTCCCTGTTAACAGCTTATGAAATTTTAAATATCTTTATGTATTATTTTGCTCCATTGTGACATAAATTCTAAAGAATCATGTAGAAGCACAATGTACAAGTGACACAGTACACAAATTTTATGATATAGTTTGTTAAGTTCTGCAAATATAATCAGCAGTGTAATTATCACCATATTATAGACTAGTGAATTATTTTAAAATGGAAATCTTTACATTTAATGTAATAAAATTTAATTATTCAGCACCTTTCGCAAAGTCCTTGCTTAATGGTCAGTCACAAAGAGTATTCCTTAAATTAATTCCTGTTAACAATGTTACCTTTTCCATTTCAGTATTAATCAATCTTTAATGCTCTGGTTTTGACTTGGCTTAAGTGTGTTTCCAAAACTTTCAGGTGCTTGGTCTTCCAGGTAACGATGACAGGAGGTGAGAAAACCTTTAAAAGGTGGAGCCTAGTGCAATATTTTTAAATCATTTGGGTAACACACTGAGAAGTGATTAACATAGTTCTTGAAGATAACACTTAGTTCCCATGAGAATAAGTTGTGATTACAAGAAATAAAACAAGCCTGATCTCTGACTCTCTAGCTTCCTGTCTCAGCACGTGATGTCCTCCCTTCTGCCCACTCCCACAATGATGCCATCTGTCAGCCTGTGATGTAGCCAGAAGGCCCTCATTAGCATACTGGCACCATGCTCTTAAGTACGAAAAACTGTGAGCTAAATAAACTTCTTTTCATAATAAACCATCCAGCCTCAATATTACAGTTTGAATCTTAAATATCTGCTACAAACCAATATGCTTAAGGCACTGTTACCATCCCATGATGCTCTGAGGGCCCAGGGGAATCTTTAAGAGAGGAGATATAACTGGAGGGAACTTTGTCCTTTGGGGGATGTTCTCCAAGGGATTGCTTAGCCCTGGCTCCTTCCTCTGCCTCTTTCTCTGTCGACTTCTGGGAGGCACAAAGTGAGCAGCTTGGTTTTCTGCTGTGCTTTCTGCACTGCCATGGGTCCCAAACTAGAGCTCACTCTGTGTGGACTGTAGCCTCTGAGAATAATGAGCAACAATAACACTTTTTTTCTTTGTAAGTTGGTTTTCTCAGATACTTCATCTTTGCAATGAGAAACAAATTAACATGCAGGAATATTTGTAACAGAAAAGAAACTGGTACTATCTCTGATAACAATGTTATCTTGTAATCCACTTTTCAGCTTATGCATACATGGACTGGTTTCTCCAGCAGAAACTTATACTTTCCTTTATAATGTAAACTTCCATATGAACCTAATTTAGATCTTGAAATAACACAATCTTTCAGATAACACAATTTTCCAATTCACCTGTGAAACAGGTGCAGTTGTATCACATCATTGTTTTTGATTCATCTGGCTTTGAAGTTCGTCTCATATTTGATGAATAAAATTATTCTTTAAAAATTATGTAGCTATTAAATATAGAATGAATCTATTGAGTTCCTAAAATATCACAACAGAATTTTGATTGAAACTAATTAAGCTTTATATATTATCTTGGAAAGGATTGACAGCATTATACTGCAAACTAACATTTGACAGCTAGGAATATCTATTTATTCAGAACGTTTTTAGTTTTAAAATTAATTTTTTTTTCTCCATTAGAGTACAATGTGCTTATTTCCTAGAAATGTCAGAGTTTTGTTTATGGCTTTTATTTCACTATTTCACATTATATGATTTTAAAATAAACTTTCTTTTGTGTGGATATGTGCGTATTTTAGGGAACGGTCTACAGGGTGTTCAGAATAGCACTACTAGATGGAACTCGCAGATATCCACCTATTTACAGCCTCCCAAGAGCTGGGATTAAAGGGCACACAACCACGCCCAGTCTCAATTGCCTTCTCAGAGCCCCCCAGGGGCGGAGCTGGCATGGCAGGCCCAGTGATTGAGCACTTGGCCCTGTGCCTGCTTGCACCAGCTTTAATCTGCTGAGCTATTTGGCTGGCCCTGTAAAAATGCACTTTCTATTTTCTTGTATGCATACAAATTTTAAAAGGTTCTTTTGTTTGTGAGTACATTACTATGGAAATATTAATTTTAGGAAGAATTAAAGGATATATATATATATATATATATATATATATATCTTCCTTTCTTTCTTTCTGATATATTAGCTGTGCCTTTCATTTTTATTTTCACATCTCAGTGGTATCTTTTCCTTTTATACTTCAGCATTTTCTATTCCTCGGTCCATTAAACAAATAATTTTATTTTACTTTTTGCAGTGGCTATGTGTGTGATATTTGCTAATTGTGGGTGTTGGTTATTTTTTTATTTAGTCAGTTTACCTACTCAGGCATCCCACATGTACTGTGCACACCTATACACAAACAGTTTAGCATCTGTGATATGTATTTGTATAAATGTTATACCTTAAAACACATCTATCTTCAGCTTACCTTTGGAAATCCATTTTTTTCAGAGGTTTATCTTGCATTTTACTTGCTCTTTAGTGAGATTTCTACCTTTTTGAATTTCTATGTGATGAAAGGAAAACAATGTTTAATTTTTCTATAATCTTTCATTTATGCTATACATTTTTAATTTTGGCAAAATACATAAAGCTTATTTTTCATAGGAAATTCATATTTAAGTAGATTTTATTTTTAACTTACATTTGAAAAAATGTTTTTATAATACTTTATCAATTTTGAGAATTAACTTCAGATAATGTAAGTTTGGGTCAAAGCTACATAACATTTTAATTTTGAGAAAAGGTGGAATCTTGTCCACAAAATTCTCAAAATATTTTTATGTAAAGTAGTAGAATGCTTTGCAATATTTCCAAGCAAACTATTTTACCTTATATCATTAAAGATATACCACCATCTTTCAAAGTGTAAGAAAATGTGTTAAAAATAAATACATGAAATAAGTGGGATATAGAGTCCTCCTATCTAACACAATAGAGTTAAATTGAACATTACTGTTTTTTATTTAACACATAAAGACATTTAATGTTGGGCACTATGATGTAAACATATTAACATAGATACACACATACACTCAGTAAAATATTCTTATAAAGTTAGTATATTTTTTAAATGTAACTAGTGTTTTGATGTCAGCCTTAAATCTATAACCTAACTGTAACATAAAAATGTGTTTTATATGAATATCACACTTTTACTAATTAGCACCCCCAATTTAAGAAGAGTTTCAAAAACGTTTTATCATTTTACATTTAATTAATTTGCAGTGGATTTTTAAAATCACCAATGAAAACACAATTTAGGGTGCGGAGGTGGCCAGACCTAGCTCAGGTGAGCTGCCCTGCCGGAGGCCTTCAGATGTGCGGCCTGAAGTGCCTAGAGAGAATCAGGAGCACTGGTTTGCATGCAAATTCCCAACTCATGATCTTTTTTGTTATATAACTGTAGTCTTTGCTCCAATGATCTAAAACACAAAACCATTATCTATGAAAGTTTTTTGATTTCTATATTTCACTACAGGGCATTATCATTGCTTCTTGGACTACTGTAACTTGGATATATGTGTCTTAGCCACATGTTCTTCCTCAGGCAATAGTAATGGGAAATGCTAGAGTAATGACCTCACTGAAGAATTACACACAAACAAAAAAGACAGGACCAAACAGAAACAAATATATCACTCTCAATCAATAGATAAGGCAGGATCATGGGAGAGACACAAACCAAGAATCTGCAACAAGCAAAAGATATCCCTGAATAACAAGGATACTTTTTATAGAGAAGTTCTGATAGTAGTGATATAGCTACCTACTATCAAAATATTACAGAAATTATCACAGAAAGCAAAATAAAGAGTCCTTTATGAAATAGAAAATGACAATATGAAAGAACAAAATGCAATCTCAGGCCCCCAGCCCACCCAGAACAAATCCAGAAGACAAGCATAGAAGAAATTGGAAGTCACACATCTCAAATTTTTGAAATTATTGTAACTTAAGTAAAGAAACATCTCTGTAGGGTGTACAGGAAACAAGATCAGAAATGATGTGTGAGGCAAAAAAAAAAGACATAACTATAATCAAAAAATTTCTGAATGTATCTGATGAAGACATGGATATAAAAAAGGAAGCTAAAAAATGATGGAAACCTTGAATGAACCATATAGGGTATAAATAGAATACATGAAACAGATAAAAAGAAATGTCCAAGAAATTAAAATTTCCTTTAAAAGCTAGCAAAATCTTTGAAAAAAACAAAAGATAAATTCTCAGATCTTAAAGACATTGTTGCAGCTAACAACTAGGAAAAGAAGATCTCTTAACAAGAACAAGGAATGGGGAATTAACAATTGAAAAGATGCAAGATGATGCAAAGATGAACAGCTTAAGATTGATAGGTGTCAATATAAATGACATAAAAAGAATATTTGAAAAAGTAATATCACAAAACTTCCAAAGCATAGGGAAAGAATATGACATACAAATTAATGAGGCATATAGAACTCTAAATAGCATCAATCAAATTGAACCTATACACAGACATATAATAAAGAACCCACAGATCAGCACAACACCACATTAAAAGCTGTTAGAGAAAAGAAACAGATCACCTTTGAAGGAAAACCCATAAAAATCATAGCAGATTTCTCAGCATAAACAACCATGTCAAGAAAAGCATGGAGTAGAAGAAAACAACTAAAAGAAAACAACTTTAATACTGAATTGACATACCTTGCAAGCCGCTCTTTCAAAATTCATAGAGAAATAAGATACTCCCATGACAAAAACAACTAAAATATTTATAACCACCACACCAATGCTGAAAATAATACTGAAAGATATTTTAGAAGGCAATAACAATGACCAGAACTTCTAGAAAAACAACAGAAAGAAAAGTCCAAACAGAACAAGCAATTAAACACAGGAAAAATGGGAAATCAATAACCGAAAAGTAATGTGACACTAATAATTGAATACATATCAATTATAATCACCAAATGTAAATTGCCTCAATTCTCCAATTAAAAGGAATAGACTGGCAGAGTATTTCAGGAAACAAAAACCAACAATATGAGGTATGCAAGATACAAGGAAATTAATAGGCTGAATGTCAACAGATGGTAAATAATACTCCATATGCCAGTCACTCAGAAAACAGTAGGGGTGGTAATTCTGTTTGCAGACACTGTGAACTTCAAGCCAAGAATAAACAAAAAAGATAAAGAAAGTCATTGCATATTGTTTAGGTGAAAACTTTAAGAGGAAGAGATAGCAAACATAAATATGATGGCACCTAACTATATAAGACAATTTTTAAAGGCCATGAAAAATCTAAAACCACCAAAAAATCCTAACCTCTCATTCTATCAAAGGGATAGGTCAAAGAGACAAAAATTAGCAAAGAGAGAGCAGAATTCAATCAAACCTTTCAGCAAATGGACTTAGTGGACATTCACAGGTGTTATACCCAACAACATCTGAATATATATTCCTTTTGGGTGCACATGGAATGTTGTATAAAGTAGCCCACACACTAGTTCATACATGATGCTTAAGTAAATGCGAGAAAACTGAGGCACAATGAAAGGTTCTCTGAGGGAACTTAACAGTGGTGCACTCACATATTAGAAAAACAGAACAAGAACAAATAAATACACTAATGCTGCAACTCAAACTTCTAGGAAAAAAAGATCAAATCTTGTCCAAAGTCCAAACATGGGAGGGTATTGTGAAGATCAGAGCAGAACTTAATGCAAATAATGCAAAGAAAACAATACACAGAACTAATGAATCAAAGAAGTTTTTTTTTTTGAATGATTAAAGAAAATTTATAAATCCCTGATAAACTTCATCAAAAAGGAAAAAAGAAAAAAATTCTCAAAAGAAATAAGGAATGAAAGGAGAGAAATTACTTCAGATCCTGTAGAAATTCAAAGATGATCAATAGTTGCTTTCAAAATCTTCACTTTGACCGGAAGAAAAACACAGAATAAAGGGACAGATTTTTACAAAGGAATAAATTACCAAACCTGAATCAAGAAGATACAAAAATTGTGAGGATACCAATATCAGTCAGTGAAATCGAAAATCTAATCCAAACTTACCAACGAGGGCTGGCCAGATAGCTCAGCAGACTAACGCACCTGATTAGGCAGATGCTGGGACCAGAATTCAATCTCCTGCATGCTTTGCTGGCCCCGCCCCCAGGGTGTTGTGGCACTCACCTGTAGCTCAGCTTTGGAAGGCTGAAAACGGAGGATCACTGCAAGTCCAATCTATGTAGTAAGACCCTGTGGACCCTGTACTAAATACATTTAAAAAAGAAAAAAAAAATCTTATCAACAAAGAAAATCCCAGAATCTGATAAACAGAAATTTAGAAAAGATTTAATCCCAATAATCCTGAAAATTGTCAATGACATTGAAAAGGAAGCTATTCTCATTAATTCATTTCTCCAGGCAATTATTATGCTGATACTAAAACTGGACAAAGACTCAACCAAAAGAGAATTACAGGCCAATATCCCTCATATACATGGATGTAAAAAATCATCAGTAAAATATTAGCAAATAGAATATAGCAAATCATAAGGAAGACTACATACTATGACCAAGTACAGCTCATCTCGGATGCAAGGGAGGCTCAACACAGGCAAATCTATAAATGTAGCTCAAACAATCAAAAACAAAACAAAACAAAAAATAACTGTGATGCACCATATCAATTGTGAACCCCTCCCATACCAAAAGAGAAACATGATCATCTCAATAGATGAAGCAAAAGCTTTTGACAATGTCATTTATTTATTTATTTATTTATTTATTTATTTATTTATTTATTTATTGTCTTTTTTGAGACAGGGTCTCGCTATGCAGTTCAGGCTGGCTTTAAGCTCACTTTGTAGCTCAGGCTGGTCTCGAACTCACAACAATCCTCCTGCCTCAGCCTCCCGAGTGCTGGGATTGCAAGCATGCGCCACCACGCCCGGCTTTGACAATGTCATTTATGACTTTACAAAAAAACTACAAAAAAATTGCACTAACTGGCCAATACTTCAATGTGATAAGAGCCATCTATGACAAACCAATAGTGAACATTTTTCGAAATGGAGAAAATCTGAAAGCTTTTCTTCTAAAATCAGGGAAAAAACAAAGATGTTCACTCTCTCTACTCCTATTCAAAATAGCTCTGGAGCTATTAGACAAGGGAGAGAAATAAAAGGAATAAGCGTTAGAAATTAAAAAGGAAAACAGGTATTATTTTCAGATGACAAGATACTCTACATGGAAGACCCAAAAACTCCACCAGAAGACCCGTAGAATTAATAAATAAATTCAGTAGCATAACAGGATACAAAGTCCACACCCCAAAATCAATAGTATTCCTCTACACAAACAACGAACTCAGAGAAATTAGGAAAATAACACCTTTCACAATAGCATCCAAAAAAGAAGGAAACTCTTATGAATTAACCTAACAAAGGAAGTAAAAGATCTATACAATGAAAATTAAAATACTTGGAGGAAAGGCATTCAAGAGGATTTCAGAATATGGATTTTTTGTTATTGATTAAAAGGTGTATCATTTCTAATGTCTTAGTTATTATTTTATACTCTCTCTAAAATAAATTCAAAAAATAAAAAGGACTAGAATAAAAGAATGAAAGGTTTCTGGAAAGGCAGATTCCATGTTTCAACTATTTGATCAATCTTATATGCCTATGTCAGGTACTCTGAGCAACAACCTTGGTGACAATTATATGGAACATGGCAACCAGTGTTAAATCCCCGTTCTTTTGAAATCTGTATCACATTTATTAAGGTGATTTGTTTTCATCTTTGTTCTTATTTGTTACTGATTCTTTGCTCTTAAAGTAAAAATAAAAAATGAAGTGCAATTTATTGCCCACTTATTTAATTTTTGCGTGTCTGTCTTTCTTTTCCTTACCTTTCATTCTTTTGCTTCTTGTCAAATAGAGACACAAGGTGTAGGGATGAAAGGGAGCGTAACGAGCAGTGAACACAGAAGTAAGAGGATGGATCCAAATGCCTGCCCGTTTACTTAGGTTCAGGTCCACGGATGGAAGCCAAGGCCTCACTCTGAGTTATGCACCATGATTTTTTTCTTTTCTTTTTGGCATAACCGGGAATTGAACTCAGGCCCTTGTGCTTGCCAAGGAAGTGCTTATCCTACTGAGCCATCTCCCTGGTCCCCAGTTTCTTAGTTTTTATTGTTGTTGTCTTGGGATCTGGTCTGTTTTCCTTTTTAAAACAACATCTCAAAGCTGTATGAGTTCCAAGGGCTATTTTTTGGGGGGAGGGCAAGGATTGAATTCAGGCCCTTGCACTTGCCAGAGAAGCGCTTATTCCACTGTGCTATCTCCTCAGCAAAAAATGTTACAGGACTGTCCTGCTACAATGCTGTATATTGTTAGATTTCTAAATTTTTGTGTAAAAACATGTGATTATTCCTATTTTTCTAATTTTTGTCCTCATATTCTTTAAGGACTTTTAATTCAGTACATCAATAACTGATGGAAAATAAAAAAAAAAAAAAAAACAAAGGTAAACCATGATGTTTTTGTATAAACAGTACAGTTAGGATAAATATGCATAATTCTATAAGAGGCAAGATTTGCCCTGATAGTGGTTGGACAGGATATTATGTCAACTTCTGGTACTATGGACAACCACTAGGAAGATAACAAGGTAGACAGTACCAGTTATTTAAACTGTACTATAACTCAGATTCAGAAAAAAGTAAGATAAGTACACAGCTACATTCTTTCGATTCATTGATTAGAGACATCTGCTACAATAGTGTCTGTAAGTAGAACATCATGTATGCACCTGGTACTAAAACAAACCATTATGAAACCATCTTGTAGTGTATTAATTATTGAATCTGTTCTGTTAATTTGATTTAAAAATGTCTTATTGCTATTTGTTCTTCAATTATAAAAAGGAATGCGTATTTTTTAAAAAAAACAAAGCTATATGAGTGTGAGAATAGTTGCTATACTGTACATTGTTATATTCAAAGTCATTACTCAGATTATAAAACATAGAGACTTCTACAAAAAAGAAATAGCTTATAACTCCAAAGCTTTCTTTTCAATGAACCAAGATATGCTAATACTATAATTGAAATAAGTTATCATATATATTAAGATATTTTGAAAACAATGAAATATGCATAAGTCAACACAAACTTAATTCATAGTTATCTTGTATTAGTATAACTGTCGTTTTTGCAGTATTCATTGTATAACATTATCCGTACATTTAATGTTTTAATAAAGTTATGATGTCTTGTGGTCCTACAGAATACTATGATAAATAAAACAAGCCAGCAATTTGTATTGACAATGGTAGTTTTATGTATCTCATGATGTTCATTTGTCTTAGGCAAATGTGGTCACATTTTTTTCTTCTGTTTTAAAAATTATACAATCACCCTTATCATTGCCTGTCTTATTAGCAGGAAGTATGGTATTTTGTTACTGAAAGCTCTTCCATATGTATTATTTAAATTAGAAGCACAACCACAAACACATAAAACGAATTTTTGAATCTAAAATTGGGTTCTAATTTTGTTTTCACTTGCCAAGTGGGAGGGACATCTTTGCTGTCTGAGAAATCCATTTGTGCTGTTGCATTTCAGTACCACATATAATTATTGTTGAAGCAGCCCAGTATCCTCATGGTTTGTCTACCAAGGATGTAGCAGTCCCATCCCCTTCTCCTGAACACAGTCACTGAGACTCATCTTTAGTCTGAGAAATCAATTTCCCTTATTTCTGATGTGCTCTGCCTTTTCTTTGAAGTTTAAATCCTATCAAGATGATGGGCCTGCAGAGGCATTAAACATTTTGCTGCAGATATGCCTTGCTGCAGTTACCGGAAACATTTAAAAAATTAAATTACCAATCAAGATTTTTTTTCAATGAAGTTTTTGTCCCTAAATCTCTATGCCTTCTTGGCAATGGATTATATGCAGGGTCTTACATTGTGATCTGAGTATAAAAATTTGGTTATTTTATACCAAATTTCTAATAAGGTTCTGAGCTCAGATACAGAAAAATAAAACCCATTATTTCTTCAAAATAGCTTTCTATTCTGAAAGAGTAAGAACTTTTGTAAAGGTGTTCAGACATCTGCATTGTACTTTTACTTGCTTACATATTTGGTATAGGGTCTACGGGGTCTCATTACATGTATCAGACTCTTAGTGATTCTCCTATTTTCAGTCTTCCAGCCACTGGGAGTATAGGTGCACACCACCATGCCCAGGCTCAATTGCCTCAGAGTTCCCCAGGGTTGGGACCATCACAGCATGCCAGGAATCAAACCCTGGCCACTGAGTTCTGCCTAAGCAGGATCTTTAATCTGCTGAACTATCTGATGGGCTCTTGCCATGCTAAATAAATGAAGTCACTCTATTACTTCTGAGTAGCCTAAGAATATTAATAATAAATGATAGAAGAATAAACGAATGACAATGTTTTGTTAATCAGTATTATATTTTCACAAAGAGGGAGAGAGTTTTCACACACACAAATGAAAGGCTACATATTTAATGGAGACCTAAACATATTTACTCAGTTTAATACAACCTTTCTCTTTTGGAAGGGATGTGGAAGCTGAAGGGAGATTCATGATAAACAATCAAGCCCAGGTCAGTTCTTCAGCACTGACCGTGCATTGTCGTTGGCTTTGACATTCATAACTATAAACTCATTTTCTCAATTTGGAGTAGATAGAAAATGTGATGAGACATTTACACAAGGAGAACAGTAAATTAGAACGATCTGAAGAATCCCCGGGCAGATTTTTAGCCAGGGTTCCAGGCTACAGAAGGCAGTTAGTTTCAGTGTCCTTCCCTGATACACCAGGAAGGACTTAAGTAGGGACGTAAAGGCAACCTGCGTTTATTTGTCCAGGACTCTACATATCTTTATATTTAGCCTGGAAACACAGCTATCTTCTGCTAATTAGTTTTCCCATAGGAAAATAATTTACTCTGATTAGAATACTCATGGAGAGAGCTCTTTGTTTAAAAATGTGGGAGACTATGTATTAACAGAAACATATTTGGTAGTCAAAACTGTGTGTGTGTGTAATTTAATATGCATTAAATTAATAACCTATAACTCTAGATATGCAAAATAAATCTCCAAGAAATTATGTTCAATGTTTGAAATATTTTTCATGTGTCCTGTATTAAATCACAATGAAAATACTACTATCAGTTGAAATACTCGAGTTTTAGCCATACCTAGAAAAATATGATAAAATAGATAACTGAGGCACTCATTCAGTTATCTTATGGGTAATTAAATCCTACTCAAAGAAGAAAAAAGTGATATATGACTGAAAAATGATATACAATTCATTCTTTATCAAATTACAATTCCCCTGTTTAGACAATACTTACGTTTCTCTTGGTTGGGTAGCACATGCATTCTTGCTGCCAGAAAGACAGAACATTTGAAATCTGTTTTTAAGCAGTGTCAGTTTTTCAAAGTAATAGGCACAACAAGAAGAAAAGAAACATCTGCTATCTGCAGATTTCTTCTTCCTTTCGCTCAACATCAATCTATCAAGACTTTGGCAAGCAGTTTCTTGCACTTGAAGTCACAGAAATGTCAGAGAGCGGAAATGATATTGGATACCTCCGTTGAAATGTCACTTTGAAAGTAAATAAATCAATTGAAAAAAAGCCATCAAGAAACAAGGAAACAGCGGTCGGAGATGAGTTGCACTTTCTTCATAAACAGTCGCAGGAGCCACATATCAGAATGCATGACTTCTTCATAAATTGAGCATCAAGGTTATTGATTTTGAAGTGATAAACAGAACAGATATAGCTGCAGATTTTAGATTCAATGACTCTTAGTTTTGAAATTAAGTATTTAATACTTCTTGCTGTTGGGTTTTAAAAAGTATTTTCAGTTAAAACACTTATGATATCTGACTAATGTTGAAGTATTTCTATTCATAAAATTACCTTCAAAAATGATAATGAATCTGTGTCTTTCACCATGGTTTAAGGTTCACAGCCTCCTGCATTCAGAGCCAGGTTTGATATTTTAGCTCTGCCATAACCTTATGTGATAATAATCACTTAATTCTTTTGTCTTCAATTTCCTTCTCTACAAGTTTAGGTTGATAGTGCACCTAACTCAAATTTTAAAATTATGTATTTAAATAAATGAAAAGTATTTGGAATTGTTTTTGAAACACAATCAGTGCTTATTAAATATTTGCTGATTATCATCGTTAATTTTAGTACCTATAAAAACTATCATCTATTTTATCATAAAGTTATAACATAAAATAATTTCTCTTTTAATTACTGCATTATCATATGAACAGCAGTTTTAGATCCTAAACCAATAGGGATGTCTATGATCATCAGTAACGATCAGTAATCATAACAAAGTGGAGGAGACATAAAATAATACAGCCAAAACAAACTAATGAAAGATGTTTAGAACTGCTCTCCAATCGACAAAGCAATAAGAACAAAATTAAATACAATGTCAGAAACCATTTTAAAACACAAATGGGAGATGCTTTTGTCCACATACTGTACTATATTCCCAATATTCTTGTTCCATTGGTGAGACTCTTCTACATGGAGATAGATGGTCATTCTAGATGTTGGATGATCAATTTGTTTCAAGCAATTGTGACATTAAAGTTTATGAAGCAAATTTCATTTTGACTTGCCTCCTTGCAGAGATTTTCTACAGAGAAAACATATTCATTGGCTCAGAACTGAGTTTTGTACATTAAGAAATGTACATTAAAAATCCAGATATAAATGAATCATAATCACAGTGCCACCAGAAATTGGAATACTTCATAACTAAATATTTGTCAAGCTTTGTGAAATAAGCCTATATTATATGGAAATTTAAGAAAAATCAAGGCTAAGAAAAATGTCTTAATGGTAAAATCCAGCCCAATACTGTGTTTGTACAGCCAATATGGTAATAGTTTAACAAGTATTAAAGGATTTAAGATGAAAAGATACTCCATATAATCTCTATTTGGCGCATGTAAGAAATATTTACTATCTTCCCATTTCTGGCTTTATTTCCTATATTAGAAGAGAAAAATAATGAACAGACCAGGTGATATTTCCTAAGAAATTAATAAATATCACATAACAAACAAAAGAAATGGCTGACGTTAAGATCTAAGTAGGAAGTAATAAAGCAAAAATCAAATATGTGGTTTCTATCATCAAACCAAAGTGTTTCATTGAATTGTTAATATAAATTGATCAGCTCTGGTGAATGGAAAAGGCCCTGATGTTCCAGAAAATAATTCAGTGAGTAAAAATACAAAGGCACGCTTAGCAGGCACCTAAGTGATGCAACTACAGCTTTTGTAGTTTATAGAATATTGTTTAAATGATGCAGCAAGCAAAATAAATATAACTAAGTGCTTCAGAATGTAAGGAGTTAACAACACAACACCACAAAAACATTTGTGCTAGTGTCTTAAGATATAATATAGTGTGGATTCTAAATAAAATAGGAACAACTAGATAATGTCTATGAAAACTACTGAATGATAATAGGCTTGGGTGTGTTCAATGGAACATGTGGCACAGATGACAATGAGAAAATTATGGAATTGATAACAGTGCCATAATAGTTAAAAAATAAATTATTTTTAGAATATTTCCTCAAAAAAAAGTACTGAATAGAATTCTACACATACACAAACACAGATTTATTTAACTTTAAGTATTTTTACCAAGTTAGAATTAAATGTGAGGGCCAGAGAGATGGCTCAGTGGAATAAGTGCTTCCCTGGCAAGTACAAGGACTTGAGTTCAATCCCTCATTCCACCAAAAAAAAAAAAAAAAAAAAAAAAAAAAAAAAAAAAAATCAAAAGTGAGGCTAGGGAGATAGCTCAGTGGTCTAAGTATCTGCCTGGGAAGTGAAGGACCAGGGTTCAATTCCTGGTACTACATCCCTTGCTCGCCCTGATCCAAACCAGGTGTGGTGGTGCACACCTGTAATCTCAGCACTGGGGATGCTGAGACAAGAAGAGCACTATTAGTCCAAGCTACGTAGTGAGACCCTGTACCAAACAAACAAAGAAACCAACAAATAAATATTTTTAAACACATAAAATTAAAAGAGAGATTTTTTTTATCCTGCAAGAAAAAAGTTCTATTAAAGCTATGGATAAAAAATTAAGCCTATCCCAGTATTTATAAATTGCTATTAACTGTATGTTACATGAGACATAAACCAAAAAATCTGACTATGCGCAATGAGCATTCTTATTTAGTATTGTTTTGCCACACTTTCCCAGTAAAATAAGGAAATACATGGAATGATATTATGTTTTCATTAAACCATAGGTAAGAAAATTGAAAAGCAAGTTAAGATGAAATTACTGTTTGAAGGTTGTATACACCCAATGCCCAATAAAATGTTATAAAAGATAAAATATATTCAGTAATATAGCTAATATCATAATTTTTTCTATTCATGCCAATTAATTATACATGTAAACAGTAATACACAAAAAAATAAATTACAGTAACCGATGTTTTGTTTATTAAAAGTATTAGAAAACATTTATGTAGAAATTGTGCTAAGTATAAATCCTGGAAATTGAATAGCTTGAAATAAAATCAACAACTACTTTACACTAACATTCAAATACACATTGTAGAGAGGTCCCATGCAGTATTTTTTTGGAAGAGCAAACAGGAACAAACTTAATTTTCCCTAACTAAAAACAATAGAGTTAATGCAGTCCCCACACAAGAGAATACCATTCAACTGGTTTTTCATTTAAAAAAAAAACAAGCAACATGTATAATATGCACTTATTCATGCATTAAAATCTCTATTTCCTAAAGCTTAGAATGTTTAATTTTTTGATTTGGTTTGCTTGTATTTTTGAGACAGGGTCACACTACATAGTTCATACTGGCCTTTAAATCACTTTTAGCCCAGACTAGTCTCAAACTCACAAGGATCCTTCTGCTCCAGCTTCTCAAGGGCTGGGATTTCAGGTATGTACCTCCACACTCAGCTCAGAATGTTTCTTGACATAGTCATTTCAAAGTGGTTTAGTAATGGAATAAGATACATAGTCTCATTGTACCGTGCATTAGTTTAAATTTTATGAGTGACTGTATTCATTCATTAATTTTCTATTTAAAATATTATAATGAATGTTAAACAGTGGGTGGATGGATGATTAGATGCACAGATAGAGCTAAATGAAGTGTAGCATATTTAGAAGATACTTTGAAAACAATTCTATTGCTTTTTCTATTTATCTTCCAAAAGAGACTACTTGGCTATGCTTTCCTTATTAGCCCACAGATACTCCTTCTTGCTACTCACAAGTGCACACGCTGCTCCAGGAGTCTGTACGCACTCCACCTTTGCTTTCTTCTGTGGACACACAATTAGGACAGAGAGCGCATGAGACTGAATGTCAAAGAGGCTACACTATAACTTACTCTAGTTGTATGTGTGCTTCTCTCACACATTAAAGTGTTTCAACCATTACATCAACAATTTCTTGTAAAATCCTATTAACAAAGCACATAAAGCTGAATAAAACTACTTTAAATGATAAAGTAACTTATTTATTAAGACCTTACTAAATATAAATGCCCTCTTAATAGTTAGACTAAAATAGTGAAAAACAACGTTTCAGTCTCCAAAGCTCATATTTACTATATGGATTGTAATAAGTTTGAGATAGGGTAGAAGAAATAAGATATAGGAAGCAGGTAAGAAATTCTACTTTTTAGAAAAGCGCCAGGACCTAGTTAAAGTTACCCAAGGCGATTGGTATCAACACTCCCTTGGCTGAGTTCAGACTCCTTTCCTTCTAGACCATCAGAACTGAAGAAATTCCATGCATTAACTGAAAATGAAGAATTTCTGTAAGTTGGCTTAATTGAGAAATTAAATATCAGAAACCTGATCCTCAGGGAAATAACAGGTTGAGAGGATTCAAAGAATGCTTGCATTGTATATATTAATAATAATAAACAACTCAAGTTCATACCTCTATCTTTACGTGGAGTCAGCTTCATTTTCTACCCCCTCATGAGAAACATACATATTGTGATTTCCAGAAAACAGTGCACCTCTCTCTACTTCTTTCCATGTAGAACTTTCAAATTCTGCCTAATAAATCCTACCATGTCTCTTTCTGATTAGTTTTAAAAATAATTTTTTCAAGAAGGAAGTTGGAAAATCTGCAAACTTATTTTTATGAGCAAGATGGACTGGATGCCTTATTTCAGTTCTCAGAACTTTATTTATTTATTTATTTATTTATTTATTTATTTATTTATTTATTTATTGCAGAACCAGGGATTGAACTCAGGCCCTTGCGCTTGCCAGGGAAGTGCTTATTCCACTGAGCTATCTCCCCAGCCCATCTCAGAACTCTTTACATCCAGTCTTATAACAAGTGCTGTAAAGAAATACACACAGAGGATTAATGAACTCAATAAAGGACATAGTCTGTCCAGAAAGTGATCATAGATGCTTCTCAGAAAGAGAACATTCTATGAATGCACTGAAGAATTCTTTTGAGTTTGCCTAATATACAGTAAATACTAATGACCCAATCAAAATATGAAGTTTTAAAGAGTATGTCAAATCCAGGCAAATTCAGGTAGCTCAGCATGGCTGCAATAGGAACATATGGTGCAGGCAGGAAAGTGCTGAGTCCTTGGTGGGAAGGGCTGTGTCAGCCATGTGTCCAGGTGTGCCCTGTGCGCTAAGCAGGGAAACAGTAGGATGCACAATAGGAAGATTAGGACATGCACCTTGACATAAGCATATTGCTGCTTTGTTCTGCAAGGATGTGCAGTATATCATGATACATGGGCTGAAATGAAGACAAGATTGGAGTTGAGAGCACTATTTTCCAGCTATGGAGATCACTCATTATCAAGGCTGATGGACAAGTAACATGGAATGAGATGGAGACCTGTAATCCATAATATTGGCTTTTAAGATTATGAACCCGACTCTCTACAGGAAAAGTCCGTGTTCTGTGTTCACACCCATTTGTTCCTGACTCACTTCCCTACATGATCCCAATTTAATCAATTTTACCTGAGCAATGATACTTGCAATCTTATTGGTGGCCCATACTTCTGCCTGACCTCATGACCACCGAGAAAATTCATATGTTTTCACCTTAGAACCCCCTAAATTCATGGTTTTGCTCTGTAACAATCCTTAGAAAAGAGATTATTTGGCAGCCCACTCAGGGCCCCTTCTGTCCCTCTCTCTGACAGAAGCTTCCTTTCCTTCAATAAATATACTCTGCTCTTAAACAAAACCAACACATTCTTCTGCCATCTAATCAATGTTAAATCCCCCATACATGTCTCCATCAAATGGCAGCCTGTTTTAAAGAGCAAGAAAACCAGAGGACTAACTCCCTATTTCCCACAATATCTTGTTACATTTTTGGATTCTCTAGACAATTCTGACTTTTACTAAAATGTCATTGTGGTTAGTGTCAGGACACTTACACTGTCTCTCCTCTCCCCCAACCTTTAGTGATGAGCAGACTATTTTTGCTTTCTCAAACATTATTTCCACCTGCACTGTGTGTTTATCCTTCTTCAATATCAATTTACACTTGTACAGCATTGGAATTAGTTTTCCCTTATACAGCATATATAAATAATTAAACTACAAGGAGCAGACATATTGATTAGCATTGACTTATGATGCTATAATGAATACACATTATTTGATTAACTGGCATTTTATACTTTCTTCAGAAATGGTTTCAGTAATATTAATGAATGAAAATGATCCTTCTTTAAGTAATTTGACACATAAAATAAAAACACTTTAAGGACCAGCCAAATAGCTCCAGCGCAGGTGCAGGGTGTTCAGTCCCCAGGCCTGCCATGCTGGCCCACTTTCCGGGGCGCACCAGGATGGCAATTGAGACTGGGCGTGGTGGCATGTGCCTGCAATCCCAGCTCTTGGGAGAATGTAAACAGGATGGTCACCACAAGTCCAAATCACACAGCGAGATCCTGAATACCCTCTGGTGAGACCTCTGAATATCTTCCATATAATTAAAAGAAACTTTAAAATATAAAATTTAGTAACATTTATAAAAGAAATATAGCTAAGTCTGGTGAGATAACTCTGTAGAAAAAGTACTTGCCTAGCAAGCACAGGATCCTGAGTTGAATCCCCAGTACTGTTAAAATAATAAATAAAATAAAATAAAACAAAACAAAATAAAGAAATATAGCTAGAAAATGGCAAAATAAAGTTATAATGATCAAACCAAAATTGCAATCTTTTATACTAATTTATTTTAACTTTTTATCTATTCAATTTTAACTGTAATTTAATTTAAGCTTCAGACATATATATAATATATACATATATATAATATATACATATATATGTTTACATATGTATATATACCTATATACTTGTAAATTTAAGAAATTAAAACTATTTAATGGGAATATCTATTGAGAATAGAAAAAAATTGTTTAAATTATAAATCCTTAGGATAAAAACCACACATACAAAAAGACGGAAAATTCTGTTTAATGCTGCAGGTATAAAA
>PVKA01001399.1:122136-148235 GCA_004027165.1 Ctenomys sociabilis | reverse complement strand
GGGTTAAGCGCATGCTTAGGCAAGTGCAAGGTCCTCAGGTTGATTCCTGGTGAAAGAAAGCAAGAAGGAAGGAAAGAGAAAGAGAGAGAGAGAGAGACAGAAAGGAAGGAAGGAAAGAGAAAGGAAGGAAAGAGAAAGGAGGAAGGAAGGAAGGAAGGAAGGAAGGAAGGAAGGAAGGAAGGAAGGAAGGAAGGAAAGAAGGAAGGGGAGGGGAAGGGAAGGGAGAAGAAGGGAAGGGAAGGGAGGGAAGGGAAGGGAGAAAAAGTGAGATAGCTCAGTGGACTAAGCACCTGCCTAGGCAAGCACAAGGATCCAGGTTCCATCCCAGAACCTCATGCCATGCAGGACCCACACTGAGCCATGTAGTGAGACCGTGAGCCAAATACATAAAATTAAAAAATTAAACTAAATTTTAAAAAATTGAGGAGGAAGTTAGGTTTGGGAGGCTACATCCTAAGATAACATTAAACAGGAAGTCAGTAGTACATTTTTGTACTGAGTGCACTGGAGACAGAGCGATAGGGAAATGACAACTCTGGACCTATGTGGCACTTTCCTACTTCATATTATGACCTCAGTCTTTTGACAAAGTGGTGCACTGGAGAGTTTCTAATTATGGACCTGGTATTTGGGGTGAATGACAGTCTCTTTTGGTCTCCCTGTCCTTTTCTAGAAAATAGAAACAATAGTTCCTGCCCTGTTCACCTCAAAGGAATACTCTGAGGATAAATGCTTCCCTGAAGGTAAAAGTGCATTGTAACCTCCAAAATGCTATAAATGCGAGAGCTGATTTTGATTGCTCAAATGCAAATCAGTGCAGGTTGATTGAAGATGACAAGGTCACCTTGGTCTATGACCAAGGTACAAACCTCTCCTTCCTTGTCTGCAAGTTGATTTAGTGAGCTTTGTTTCCGGAGATTCTGCAGAGAGAAAGATCCTTTTTTTCCTCTACTGCCAGAGTCATTTGTCTAAAACATAAATCTGCTCATGTTTCTCTGGCTCCTTCTCCCCTGTCAGGTCTTAGCTCAAATGTCAGCTCCACGGAGGGTTTTCCTTGGCCCTCCTCCACCTAGAGCTAAAGGTTCCCTGTTGGGCATGGGCAGTTTTGAAAGCAAGGAAGGAATTCAAGAAGGAGGGATTAAGGAAAGAAGAAAAAAAGAGGAATGGATAAGAAAGGAAGGAAGCCAGTATTTCACAATAGATAGATGTCACATATCCCTCAAACTTTGTACATTTACTCTAAATTCCCTTTCCATGCATTGTTTCTTTGATGGTCTTTGAAGAAACAATCTTTTCTTTCATTTGGAGAGGTCAGCAAAATCCCACACCTAAAAGTCCTAAAGGAGAATAAATAGAACCAAAAAGTGCTTGGCACTTCCTCTATTGTCTATGTCCTCCTCCCTACCTCCATTTCTTGTCTCAACATGAAAAATCTGCACCCAGCTTCAGAGATAGCACAGTGGTCTAAGCACCTGGTTGACAAGTGCAAGGACCTAGGTTTGATCCCTGGTATGACATGTCATGCCAGCCCAGGGCCAAGCCAGCCACTGAAATCAGGCATAGCTGTGCATGCCTATAATGCCAGTGTGGGAGAGGCTGTGACAGGAGGATCACTATGAATTCAAGTTGCATTGCAAGACCCTGTACCAAATAAATACATAAATAAATAATTTAAACAAAAGAAAGAAAAATCTGCACCCTCCCAGAGAATTGTAAGACAGACCCAGCTCTGCACTCCACCAGCACCCTCACAAGAAATCTCGCCAAGTTTCAACAGTTGAAGCCGCAACTTCTGCTGACAAGCGTCACCCTGGAAGCTAATCTGCATAAGGCTTTTGCCCTTGATCACTCAAGAAAAGTGCTAAGACAAATGATGGTGTCAAAAGCAAGCTCATTAAATTTTTGTACTGCTCTGTGGCCTGACCCTCACTTCCTCAAGCTCTCATATTGCTTGGAGACTTTGACTTTCTATGTGAGACTCTCAGTGCCCACACACTAGGAGCACCCCATTAGACACCGGGGGAGAGGGTGTCCAGTCCCCACCAGCAATGGGACAGCACTTGTCCTTGGACATCCATCTCCTGAGACACTGCTGTACTGTGCTCTGTGCCCCTGAATGCAAAGATGAGGAACTCAGGGCAAGAATCACCTAGGATTGAGCCCAGCAACTACTCAAAGGGAGTGTGGAAGTCAGAGAAGGCAAGGTAGCCAGTGCAGAGTATGTCCCCAAGCAATGAACACTGGGCATGCTGGAGTTCTCCCTGGAAGAGCCTGGGAGACTAGAACATGCTTCAGGGTCATCTTCTCCACCCTCTAGGGTAAGAAAGCTGAGACAGCTGTCTCTTCAAACTCCACCTTTCATCTTCATAATTGGCAAAGGCTGCTTAGGGCCACTTAATTCCAGAACTTCTGGCCTGCCCCAAGCTTTTAATCCCTCCTCAGGCCACAGCTGGTGACAGCAGAATGATACAAGGATTTAAGAGCAGGCACTGCCAATGTGGTAGTAAGCTTCTCCTCTCAGTCATAAAACACCTAAGAAAATCAACTTAATAAGGTAAGATTTATTTTGGCCCAGGCTTTCAGTGGTTTCTTCCAATGGTCATTTTGCTTTGGGGTAAAATGATTGTGAATGGGTGTGGGGGGAAGATCTTCTGCTCTTATGATGATGGGGGGGGGAGGGAGAAGAGTGTGTGTGCTGGGATGGGATGAGGAACAGATCTCAAGAGCAGGCTTCCGAAGACCCACTCCCTTCACCTAGGTCCTAACTCATGTTTCCATCGGTTCCAATAGCCCATCAACTTGTGAACCAGGCAGGCAGTGCATTAATCTTTTGAAGAAGTCCCTGCCCGCATGACCCAATCTCTTCCCCAAAGCCTCATCTCTGAATATTGTTGCACTCGGGACAACTCAGCCTTCAACAAGCAAGCTTCCAGGGGAGCATTTCAGAGCCAAGCCATAACACTGAGCAAGTGCTATAGCTGTTCCATCCTGTGCTCCCACCCTAGGGAATAAAAACATTACTTCAGCATAGGGAGGTAGCTGTGGTTAGAAAAATGTGATGGTTAAATATCATACCATGGAAATTAAGTATATGCAGAACAGTTTGATGCCTGGTACTACTATTAGCTTTATTCTGATAGAAATGAAGCCAACTCCTCTGTATTTTACAGACCGGCAAAGAAAATCCTGACTATGTGAATTTTTTTCACTAGGGCCCCAAAGAACTTCGGACTGGAGTTTCTTCAAGGAGACATGTTAAATATGGGAGAAATGGGCCTTGAACTATAAGCCAGCTGTTCTTATCTTTGTCAGGGTCCACTTGGGACCTAACATGTTGAAATACCGTGGTTTCTAAGGCAAATAGCTCTTCCTTCCAATCCTTCCCAGATTACCCATCTACATTGTTCTTCTTTTGTGGCAGAAAGCCCAAGCCTTATGGTGGGGTTAATTTTGATCATTTATCATCGGAACATTCTTCATTCATGTGCTAATTTTTACATCTCACTGTCACTTCAAAGAAGTTCACCAGATGTTCTCAGTGAGTATTTGGTATTTCCTTTGCAAAGATGCTCAGTTCTGTCAGTTGCAAGAAGGTCTCTCTTTGTATCAAAAATAGCCATAACACAATTCCCCACCTCTTCCTGCCCACTGACATCTCATCAAGAGTTACTCAGTTTTCATCAGAGTGAAATAATAGTCCAGAGCCTGGTACCAAAAAAAATACCCTTGATTATTGGGCTTAGCCATCAGAGTCCAGTCCCAGACTCTTACCTTCAATTCCCTTCGACAGCAGCATTCCACAACTGCAGGGCCTGTGGTTCATGAAGCAATGAAAAGAGCCCTGTCTGAGCAGCCGCTGGCAAGAAACTCTAGCAGGTGAGACAGAAAAGTAAAGGAATGATTCTAATTCCACACAATACATGTGTGAATAACAATTCCTCCACACACTGGGAGGAATCATTAAGACTCAGGTATCACTTAGATATGCAGGGTAAGGGAGACCCCCACCCCAGATCTCCGGCTTAGGTGAAGATTAGAGTCTGGGGCAACAGTGGAAATAAAGAAGAAATGTCATCGAGCCTACTGGGCAGTAGAAGTGGGAGCAGAAGGGTGTGGGAGGGTGGCAGGGCAAGAGCAGCTCAACAGGCCTATTCATTCTGTCATTCAGCTGTTGCCCTCCTTGAGCCAGGTTCTATGGTCAACACAACAGGAAGCCTTACAAACTACTTGTCTTGGCGCAGCTAACATTCTGTGGAAAAGGACAGAAAATAAATAAACAGGGATGCTAACAAATTAAGTGGTTTTTGCAGAGTGTCAGGTATCTTGGTTTGGTTGTTTTTGTGGCACTGTTGGAGAGAAAAAGTAATGAGAAGTGGAAAAGTTATAGCACAGTGAAGTAAGGCAAAAAGGAGTTTTCATCCCTGGGTTCAGTTTCAGGACCATTGGGAAGGCTTTTGTTTTTGTGGTACCAGGAATTGAACTCAAGACCTTGCATGTATGTGGCAGGCACTTATGCCACTGAGCCATCTCCTGAGCCGAGGAAGGCTTTGAAAGGGCAAACTCATGTCTAATGATTTGTTATGTGCAACACTAAAACATAATGATAAAAACTTGTATATAAGAACATTGAACTTTATTGAAATTAGAAGAGTCCATCAAGGAAGTGAAAAGAAGACCCATAGAATGGGAGGAAATATTTACAAGTTATATGTTTTATAACATAATTGTATCCAATATCTTATGCAGAATACTTTTTAACCAAAGCTTTTAAAACTCATAAATAAAAGACAACCCAATTGTAGAACTGGCAGTGTAAGAAAAGACATTCTCTAGAAAAGATATACAACTGGCCAAAATGAACATGAAAAGTTGATTAATATCATTAGTCACTAAAGAAATTTGAACTGCAATGAAATACTACTTCATGATCACCAAAATTTCTATAATTAACAAAACAGATAATAAAACGTTGCAGTGGATTTCTAACTGGAGGCCAACTTATTACACCCAGCTGAATTAAGCTAGTGTAGTGCTGGGTGCAGAGGCCTGCCTGAAGGTTGTTGCCAGTAACATAAAAGGTATAACAGGAGGAGCTGCCAAAAAGCACTGTTATGGATGCTGTTTGGAGAAGCTGTTGAAGCTGCTGGATGCTGCTAGTTCTCTTGGGATGTTCTGCTTGTGGTGCTGGCTTTCCCAATGAACTTAGGAGGAGCTTTGGTCCTCATCTTGAGCATTAATTTATGGCTCTGGACAGGAAGATGGTACACTGCTCAGCCTCATAAGGATGCTTGACATATTGGTCTTCTTGATGGGAACTCAGCTTTCCTCATCACTGGAAAAGCTCGGCACCCCACTATCATTGAGGATGGCTGTGGTACTTTTGGGGGGATTTCTGGTGCTTACTTTGGGTGTTGCTTCTTAGCTCCAGTTCAGGTCCCTCAGCTGCTAGCACAGATCCTTCATCCAGCTTCATAGACTTCCTAGATTCTTCGACTGACCTTTGGGTCTTTCCAGCACAGATCCGTGAAGCAGGCCTGCCTGAGACTCTGTTGTGGGCCCTAGGACTTGTGAGAGGCATTGTTATGAGCTCTAGGTTTTCATCTGGACTCATGCAGGATACCAGGATCCAGGCCCTCAACTGGATTCTTTAGTATTTAGCGTGTGGATAGATTTCCCACACTTATATATGATTCTTGGGTGAGTCATTATAAAATACTATTTTAAAAAATGTTTCCTTTATTATATTATTCCCCTTGCACAAACCCCAAACCATGACATAAATGTCAGCAATGATGTGCAGAATTTGGAATACTTGGGGCCAGGAGATAGCTCAGTAGAATAAGTGCTTGCCTGGCAAGCACAAGGGCCTGAGTTCAGTTCCTGGTTCTGCAAAAAAAAAAAAAAAAAAAAAGTTTTTTGCCTGGAATACTCATAGATTGCTGTTGGAGAAGTAAAATAATATAGTTGCACTGGAAAACAGGCAGTTCCTCAAACTGTTGAACATAGAGTTACAACATGACAAAGAAATTCCATTCTGTGATATATATCTATGCAAGAAAAGTGAAACCACATGTATACAAAGGCTTCTGAAGATAAATACCCACATACTATACAACAAGGAAAAGGACTGAAAGGTTGGTCCTTGCTATAACACAGATGATCCTTGAAAGCATTATGCTCAGTGAAATAAGTCAGTCACAAAGAACTTCATACAGTGATATCTATAAGGAATGGTTATCAAACCACTGAGATAAAAATCCATGTATGACCAAGTCCCTACTATAAAATGGCATACTACTTGCATGTAGCTCATATATATCTTCTTGTTTAATCTTCTTGTTTAAATCTTCTCTATGTATGCTACATAATATGGTCTAAATATCATAGAAGTAGCTGTTGTTCTGTCTTGTTTAGAGAATATTGACAAGAAAAGGCGTGTGTGTGTTCATTACAGACACAATTTCTCTTACTGTTTTCTAGCTGCAGTTAGTTGGGTACATAGATGTGGAACCCACAGATTCAGAGAGCTGACCACACTGTATAACTTTATTGATAGGAAATATCAGAAACGGACAAAGCCATTAAGACAGAAAGTAGATTAACGTTTACCTTTGTCATAATGGGAGGAGATAGGTATGGGAAGTGCATAAGTAAAACACTTCAGAGGATGAAGATATTTTAAAGTTAGGTTAAGTGAAGTTTATACAGCTCTGTAAACACGTTAAGATCACTGAATTGTGCATTTTCAAAGGAGGTTTTATGACACATAAATTATATCTTAGTAAAGTTATTGAAGAGAACACAAAGTGCAACTTGTAAAAGCACACAGCAAAGTGTAGGCCAACGGTCCCCTCACTGAGCTGCATATCAGAATCACCTGGAAATGCCCAGTCACCTCCTGTAGAAATTAAATGAGAGTGATGGCTGGGGAGTGTCAAGAGTGCTCAGGTCTGTCAAGTGTGCAGTGAAGGCTGGAATAGGCAGCCTCGACCCACAGAGATTCTGGCTGGTTGGAGAAGAGTGTGAGGATTGCTTCTTTAGGGATCCCAGATGATTCTGAGAGGCAGCGTCTCAGCATCCTGGTGAGGGATGCTGTAGCCACCACCTCCACACCCATTCTACCATGCCTCATGGAGCAGCACAAAGCAGTGTGGGGAACCCAGTGCTGTGTGCTGGAGTGCTTTAAATACCATGCCATTCCATGGACCTCATTGAGCCTATGAGACATTAAGAGAAGGTTGCCAAAGACTTTAGGGAAATGATTTTCTTGCAATCACAGCAGAATAAGAATTGAGGTTCTCTGTTCTCTGTTCAGTATCACTAAAGGAATGGATAGAATACTTGACATGAAGTCAACACTGCAGATGCAATGAGATAGACAAAATATGGACCCTTGATACCATAACTGAACAGCTTGGCCAGTGACTGAAGGTCTCACCATTTCTGGGCCACCTGACAAGTGAGCCAGAAGATTTTGATCTTACTTAAGCCTATTTGAGTTTCAAACTGATATAAGCAGTCATGGAAGATGCCTGTGAGGAAGTTAAACATTAGAAGCAAATGAGATGAAAGGATGTAGAAGATTCAGCTCTAAAAATCTGACACAAGTGATTCGGTCATGAGGAGCAGGACATGTAATTCAGGGAAACAAGGATGTACCTGGGGCATCCAAGTCATCTTTGTGTGGGCTGAGATGGAATATCTGAGATATACTTCAAGGAAGAAAGGTTTTTTGTTGTTCGTGTTTCAGTTCAGAGTCACTTGGTTCTATTGTTTATGGGCTCACGGTGAGGCAGAGCAGCACAGTGGTAAGAGAATGCCAGGGAGAAATGTTTCTCTCCTCTTGGTGGCCAGGAAGCAAAGGGAGGGAAGGGGACAGAGACAAAGTTCAGGAACAAAGATACCTTTCAAAGGGATATGTGCACTGACCTATTCCTCCATTGGACCCCCACCTCTAGTAGCTCATTCAACTATGAACTCTGTAGTAGATTAATCCATTGATGAGATTAGCACCATGCTGACCTGATCACCCCTCTAGCCTTACCCATGAGCACTGTAGTCTTCCAAACATAAATCTTTGGGCCACACTTCATATTCAAGCTATAATGCTTGGTATGTTCAAAGACCAGAAAAAAAAAATCATCAGGAGCATTTCCACCAAGACATGACCCAGCAAGTAACAAGAATGTGATTCTGGGCGGGGAAATATTTGACACATTTGAGGCTCCAGTGACTCGTTATTGTGGAATACTCTGTATGTCACAAAAGAAACAAGGAAAAATCCAGAGAAGCCTTTTCTCTGCAAAACAGGGAATATAGATGGTCTTGGGTGATGGAAAAGAACCGTGCTTTGTATCACTAGGGATCTTCACAGTTGTGATGATATTTAACCTTCAGCATAGCCAAAGTGGTGCCAGGCTCTCTGATGATTAAGTCAGTGACAGGCAAGTGTGGATTTTGAATCTGTGTGTGTGTGTGTGTGTGTGTGTGTGTGTGTGTGTGTAGCTAGTGATTTTGCTAAACTAAAAAGGACCAGGAAGAATTCAGAATTCTTGAAGAACATAAAGAACATTAAAATTGAAAGTCTATTCTCTGAAAGCATCCATAAGCTGCAAACTTAATGCTCATGTCTGCATCCCTAAGTGTTTTCCTTTCATCTAAAAAGCATCAAGAAGAGAGACAGTATGGTCTTTAAAAAAAAATTCTAAAAGGTCATTTCTCAAAATAGCCTTGAATATTTCATAGCTTAAAAGTTAGGGAGCAGCCTCAAAGGAGAGCTTAGCACCATCTGCCTCTTGCCTGAGCTCTCAGCTTTGGCTTCTCTGGGGGCAAACTTTATTAAATAAACAGCAAAGAAGCTGGGTTATTGAGTGGTTTGGAAACTCTTGCATCTTGGAGGATGTTGCTCAGACCCACAGGACTCTGGGATACAAGATGCAGAGACACTTCCTGGGAAGCCCTCACAGTGCCAGAGCAAGCAGAGCAATAATTAAAGAGTGATTTAGGACTCCTGGGTCCTCCTTGTCCCTGCAACTAAAATGCGATCTGAAGCAAACCAGGAGACTCTCAGAACTATTTCCTTGTCTGTGCTACCCAGGTTTCCTCCCAGGGATACAAAGAAATTCCTGGTATGCAGGGGCTGCGAAATCCACAGAGCTACCCTAATGGGAGGAGCTCTATTTAGAAAGGGCTGAAAGACAGGAACAAAGATGAGGCACCTGTTCTGGGAATGTGAAGACACAAAGGGAAGGGCAGGATGGGAGACGGGGAGGCTTTCCAAATGGGAAGAGGGTATTCATTGACACTCAGCCTATCCCTGCTATGGTTCCTCTAAGTGAGACGATGCAATGGGTAACAATTAGGAAGATCACTGGAGTCTCTGTATTAACCCAAGCTTATCAAAAGTTTTAATTGTTTTAACCTGAATTAATAGCCATCTTCTCATTTTGCAAGAGTGCTTTTGTCCTGGTGACTGACATGCCTGGGTCCTGCTCAATGCCTTAGCAAAGCAAACTGAGCCCCTTAACAACTAGCATCACAGACACCTGTGAGTCCCCTTGAAAGCTTCTTGGTAGCTTCCGCTGGAAGCTAAATAGTAATTTAATAATCTCCACACCGCCATCATCTCCTCGGGCTGGAATGTTCACTGAAGGCCCAGCGCTGTCCTCCAGCCTGGCTGAGCCGGCCCTTCCTGGAAGCCCGATGTTGATCAGGAAGCAAGCTTCTTGACTGACGTTATCTCCTCCTGGGCAGAAACCAATTTCAGCAAGAACTTTGTAATTTGGAACTCAAGGATATAAGATGCATTCAGGGAATCATTTTCCCTCTACAAATTACAGGTTTGTCATTTAAGAGTTTTAATATCACTGAAAGAGACTGCTTCTGCCTTTTTTTTATTCTGAAAACTGCCATATTGATGTTCTCCTAGCACAAGCTTCGAAGTGAGAATAATGGCTTGTACTTCAGACAAACAAACCCATTGTTCTGTACTACAGGCAGAAGAACAATGCCAGGCAGCAAATATTTATTCAGCAAGCCCTTGAAGTACTTAGGCAGTGGCAGACGTAAATGTCTGGGACATAGCAGGTGTTCAATAAATATGGGAAGGAAGGGAAGGAGGGAGAGGGAGAGAGGCAGAAATTCCATGTCATTGCAGACTATCTTATGCAAGTACCAACACATCTAAAAAGAGCATTTAAAAAAAATAAAAATAAAATAAAAAATAAAAAGAGCATTTAATCAAAAATTCCCCATGCGTCAGCTGGCACAAAGTTGCAAATGTCTAGAATGGGGCTTGGTTTCTCAAGCCAATTTCTGAAGGCCGCCAATCATGCTAAATCCAGTTCCCCTTCTTTCCAGTTATGTGACAACAAGAGAAATGCCAGAGGTGATCAGAAATGACACTGAATCATTAAATTATAAAAAATTTTATGAGAATAGAAGATACATTGCCAAGGATGATGGGATTAGTGTGTTCCAAATGAGTGGAATTATTTTTTACATTTTTTGAGGGGATTGATGGCAATGTGTCTTTCGCTGTCATAAAATTTTAAGGCTTAAACATTTACTGTATTTTTGGAACACTCTTCATTGAGCAAATGTTTATAGCAAATTCTGTCAGACGGAGACATGGTGATGTGCCCTCAAACACTTGAAATGCTGGATCTAGTACCATGTGACTCTCGTTCTTTACCAAAGACAAAATAACCACGGAAGGACAATGATTTGAATCTATTTGGGGCATCAAGCTGAGGCAGGAAGGCAGGGTGTGGCCAAGCTGGCTGAGGGCATAAGGGGGCAGAACCAGTTCATTAGGAGACCCCAGGACCCTGTACATAGAGTTCTTTCCTACAAGTTCTTGGGTTGGAGAGTGGTGAGGAGGGGAGACACAGACCCCAGGAACAGCTGCCTGTGTGGATTTCTTCACTGTAGCCAACCCTGTGTCCCCAGCATGCCCTTTTATTTTGGTTGTCACTCTTATCTCTCTCCCTTGGTCAGCCCAGGCTCAACAGAAACACTTTCCCTTTATCTTTCACTCTTAATTTTTCAAATAAACTTTGTCATTGTTTTTACCTGTTTCCCTCAAGTCTTTGTTAGTGGTCAAAAGAATCTGGAAACTACCTCTAGGAGGAGATGGGAACATTGGAACTTTCCAAAATCCATTAACAAAGCCACACAACCATTTCGTATCTGTATATACAAAATAGTTAGGATAGATATATAGCTACTTTCTCTTAATTCAATGAAAAGGAAGATTTGTGCTAATAGTGTTTGAACTGGATACCATGTCTGCATCGTGTACTATGAATAACCACCTCGAGGACAATATGCAATGCATTAATTATTGAACCTGTCCTATTTATTGGTTTTGAAACTGTCTCACTGATAATTGTTTCTCAATAAAATTAATTAAAAAAGAAAAGAAAAAATTTCACAACCTAGCATAATAAGTGTCTAATATCAGCAAAAAAAAAAAAAAGCAAAACAAAAAAAAAAAATCAACTAAAGACACTGATGAAAGAAGGTATCCAGAATTGCTTCAGAGAATGGCAAGAATGATGGTATAAACACATTCAAAGTGAGGAATCTTCTGACGGGGATTAATGGCTTTATGTCTTACTGCAATAAATTTGTTTTAATTTAAAAAGCAGATATACTTTAATACGCCCTCTCTGAGCCTCTGTATCCTCATTTTAAAAACAGAGCTTATCCTTATGTTGCAAGACGCTGTTTGGGGACTGAGGACCTATTCTCCACTCCATTCTTTTCTTCCTCCTTTTTCCTCAATTTTACTGGGCAGAAAACTCAGGAGTCTATGCCCTAAGTGTGACATCAGGGAGAGTCAGCCACAGTATATATGGAAATCTCCTGTCTTTCTGATGAAAAGGTGCTGGATTGGTGTCCCTAATCCTAAGTCTCCTTAGAAGAAAGGCCACAATTCTCTCCCAAGACTCTAGTTGGATGGCCCAGGCATGATGGTACAGCTGCTCTTTTGGAACAACACTGAAATGAGGCACCACCTGACCTGCACGGAGCTGCAAATTTACCTGAGTCACTTTTAAATACGAAGACCAAAGAGTAATTCTCTGTAGTGGGCTTTGAAGAAATTGTCAGGAAAAGCTACAAGAGAATAACTGTTGACAAAGTAGGAAATAATGGGAAGGAAGGGAATTTGATGCGGAGGTTTGCAAAGATGGTATTTAATAAAATAATTTGTCCAGCACTGCATCATGGCATAACAGTGTGTTTAAAGGGGAAAACAAAGCCTGGTTGTATTTATTCATCAGGTATTTTGCTTTTAATTTTAAATTCAAACACTCTTTCAAGCACCTGTGGGCATGTGCTCATGATTAAATATACATTACAGTATCCTTAGCTGTCATAAAATAGCAAACAAGCAGTGAAAGAATTCAATGTGGCATCTCCTGAAATATGGCTGCCTCCTGTGGCTTTTGTACTGAGGAAGTTTTCAAATGATTTTTCAAACCACCAATGGACAAATTCCTCCTCTGGATACCTGTTAGGACAGAGCTTACTCCCAACCCCACTGAAACCCTTAGTACAAGTTTGCATTTCTTTACCCAGAATATTGGTAGCTAGACTTCTACCACCCTGGTAAGTAACTCATGATTTGGACTGAACTATGAGCTAAGATTTAGAACTTGGGAGTATGAGTGAGACTTTCACCATGTGTAAAGTTGTTTTGTTTTGTTTTGTTTTGTTTTTAATAATTTTATTGAGAAGCAAATAGTAATGAGACAGTTTCAAAACCAATTAGTAGGACAGTTTCAATAATTAATACATTGCATATTGTTGTCTTAGTGCTTATTCATAGTACATGGTGCAGACTTGATATCCTGTCCACAAACACTACTAGAACAAATCTTTATATTCACTGCATTAAGAGAAAGTAGCTGAATATCTATCCTATTTTGAATATACACATACAAAATGGTCGTTCATTTGTAGCCCCTCTTTTTCTTTAGTTTTGTCAGAGAAGGCTCAATTCAACAACTTCTGACATTGCCAGTCTTATGGAAAACTTACTACTATTATGGACCACTGGACTGTATTGTAATATTTTGATGAATTCATGTACATACAATATTTAAATGACAAAGTTTTGTTTTTTATTCAAAACAAAAACAACAACAGCAGCAGATTTTAGGGCTGGCCAAATAGCTCAGGAGATTAAAGTGCCTGCAAGCAGGCACAAGGGATAGGGTTCAATCCTTGGGCCTGCCATAATGGCCCTGCACACAGGGTGCACTCAGACAGCAATTGAGACTAGGCATGGTGGCACACACCTGTAATCCCAGCTCTTGGGAGGCTACCAGTCCAATCTAGCAGTGACACTCTGAGCACCCTGTAAACCCTTCCCTAAAATACAAAAAAAAAAAAAATTAAAACAGGTCTTATCTCCCCTAATTGTGAAAGCACAACATAAACATAAAGTTGTTTGTTGTTTGTTTTTAGAGAACATCAGTTGTTCACTACAGTTCCCAAAGGTTAGAAAATGCTTCCTATAGCTTAAGCAAGAGTATAAACTTCCCCTTGAACAGTCTTTACAACTGAACATATATAATACACCCCCCTAAGAAAAGGTAAAATCCAAGGAAACCCCAACATAAAACCTTTTCTTTCTTTTTTTTTTTTTTTTTTGTCTTTTTGAGGCAGGGTCTCACTATGCAGCTCAGGCTGGCCTTAAGCTCACTTTGTAGCTCAGGCTGGTCTCGAACTCACAACAATCCTCCTGCCTCAGCCTCCCAAGAGCTGGGATTACAGGCCTGCGCCACCACGCCCGGCTAAAACCTTTTCATTTGTATTCCTGATAAATCCACACTGTTATTCTAGTGAAACCTGTCCATACATGGGGCAAATGCTCTAAACCAACAGCAGGTTAATTGGCCTTCTGATACTTCTGGTGACCACAAGCTGTTTTCATCCTCTCTCCTTGAAGTAGGTTATTTCTACTAGTAGTAGAAATGTTTCTTATTCTTCTACTAGTGAGGTGTTTCTTATTCTTCTTGTAATCCAGTTGCATCTGATTGTGGAGCTTGCATTATAACCTATTTATTAAATTATTCTTTAGAAAATTGGAGTGGTGTAGAGCAAACCAATTGAGGAGCTCCATGACATTTCTAAGTCCCAATGTCACCACTGCCAAAATTCAAGCTAGATTGTCAAATAATTCCAAGAACATTTTAATGCCTTATTCTCATAAATTTTGACAGGCTGTCATTTAAGATTAAGATGAGCCATATGTTTGTAGGAATGGTGTAATGGCCAGGAAATGACAAGTCTTCCAGCAAGCAACTCTTCCAACCCTGCATCAGCAATCAGTGCTGGCTCTGAAGTAGCATACCTACAGTGGGCTACAGCAGTTCACCGCAGCACCCCATCTGCGGCAAGCATCTGTGAGGGTCCCACCTGTATCCCCTTGGCTCCTAGCATTTTATTTTCCAACAGGCCAGCTTCATTCCTTTGCCTGAGGGCTTTCTCTTGTTCTGGTACCCATTCTTCCATTATGTGTGTCAGTCCAGAATGCCAAGAATTTACATCCTCCAAAAGTAACCCTGAACCAGAGGCTGATGGAAGATAATGGGTACATACCTCTCCCAGGTCCCTCTTCCATTGGTCAGGATAACTCTAAGGCATAAGTAATCCATTGTCTCCCAGAGATCTCAGCAAGAATAAGCTCCTGCTGCTCACTGTGGTAATTCACAGATTCCTTGGTCCCTTGTTGACTGCCTTTCCCTCCTCAACCCACCTGCCCATGCCATATGGCTACTTTCTGGGTTTACTTCTCAAACAAACTATGTACTCAAATATTTAGCTTGAGCTCTTCTCCCAGCAGAATCCAAAACAAAATACTCCTGTCTTTGCTGAGGTTTAGGATTCGATACATAGTCCTAGACTAGAGAGGGCACACCCAGCAGCATCTGCTTTCCCAGGGACTTTGATGGAGCTGTCAGGCTTGTGAGTATGCACATTCTGAATTTAGACATGAGCGCTCAGGCGAGAGCAGGATGCCACACCAACACAACAGCATTTACTCTATTTATTTTCTAAGAGCTGTATTGTGTGTTCCCATGAAGTGGGACTCTTATGCATGGGAAGGGGTATGGGGTGTTTTCCAGCTTTATTTTCTCTCTATAAGCAGCTTCTTTCTGACTGCTGTTCCTGTTGTTATCCTCTGAGAGCTCAGAGCAAAAATCTGGAAGGAAGAAAAAGGATCTTGCAATCACAGAGCTGCGAGCCATGATGGAATTGTAAAGCTCCCATGAGCCCACATGTGACAATGAAAGAGACATGGGTCTTAGATGGTGACAGACACTGGCACCTTCCAGCAAAACTTTCCACAGAAAATTGAGCGTCTGCAGTTTTCTAGCTGTGAGAAGATGAATACCAATCTTATTTGATGAATTTGAGCCCATCACTTTGTATTTAAGAATGTTGCATTTGTATCAATCCAATGAGCATTCCTTGATTCTTTATATATGGCTAGCCTTGTGCCATGATTGAGGACAGTGGATAAATAAGACCTACTCCCTGCCTTTGCAATAGTGTTCAGGAGACAGTCATCTACATAAATACTGTGGCATGAAATGACACAGTATAGTGACAAAGAAATGCACTCAGGAACTATGGGGGTTTACTGATTCAGCCAGGAAGATTGGGGAGGCATTTAGATGGCATGGACACCCAAGTGAAATCTTGAGAATAAACAGCATTAACTGGGAAAGGGTCATGAGGAGAGAGCATTTCTGGCAAAACAAACAATATAAAACAGGCACGAAAGCCAGATATGCCTATAATCTTAGCTAGCTGAGAGGCTGAGGCAGGAGGATTGCATATTTACGGCCACCTTGAGGAACTTGGCAAGACCCTCCTTCAAGAAAACCAAGAAGTATGGGAACGGTGCTGAGTTACGTAACTCAGTAGTGCAGGGATTACTGCTTGAAGCCTTAGCTTCGATACCTGTGCCTAAGGTAGATGGGCAGTGAGTCAGGAAGAAACTCTAGCTTTCCAAGAACATGAGCTTAAGTCACATAGTTGACAGACTTGCTGCTTCATGACAAGTACAAAAGATGTTGCTCTTTTAGTATAGAGATAATAAAATGTAACAATGCTCTTTAAAAAATGACAAGAAAATGCAGTCCCCAATCTTTCTGAGCTTTCATCACCTTATGCTGGAGCTTCAAGTGAGCTTTCCTAGAGTTCTAAGACACAGAGGGCTGGGGTGAGAGGTGCTGTGGGGAAAGTGAGGCCAGTAGGGGTGGAAGAGAGGGAAGGAGGAAACGAACCATGGAGGGTGGAGAGAGGTGAGCAATTCCAGGAGGGGTGGGACTTGGAGAGCATAGTTTCAGAACACACATTGATTAATGCACAGTGAAGGATTTCAGCGAGATACTTACATGCATGCATATGGCCTGTCTTGATCATGTCCACCCCTTATGCTCTGTTCCCCTACCCTTTCTCTTCTCTAATTCTCTCACTTCCACTTTCATGTTGTCTGTTTCAAGATTCCATATATAAGGGATAATGGGTGATACTTCTCTTTTTGAGTCTGGCTTATTTTGTTTCACCTGGTGATTTCCAGTTCCATCTATTCCCCCAGAAATGATTGATTTTTGTTCTTATTTATAGCTGAATAATACTCCACTGTATATCAGTGCTTTATTCATTCACTCACTGATGGGTAATTATGCTGGTGCCATAACTTGGTTGTTATAAATATTTACATTTTCTTCATGCAATGTTTTGGTTTAGTGATCATCAGAAAACATCGCTGAGTGTAAATACTCAGGAACCCTGCTGAAACACTTTGTATCAGTCAGACTTTTACTAGAGGAACAAATATAACAGAAGATGTACACATGTATAAGAAATTAAAAGATTGCCTTATGATGGTCAACCACAGGGTTGAATGAAGAAGCGTGCAGAGGGGGCCGAACACTGGTGACTGAAGGATTCAGTTCAAGGTCTGGAGCTCACTTCAGCCTTCTGTGCAAGTCGGCTTCAGACCAATGGGTCTGTGACTGAAGGCTGCCGAGTCTATACCAGAAGGCTGCAGGATCCAAGGCAGAGGCCGAAGAGTCTGCCCTAGAAGCCAGGACATGATGTCCAAGCTAACTGTGAAGACTGGAGCTCTCTGAGGAAATGGAGTGCTCCACCCTTTCTTGGTTCCCTTTTGTATCCTTTAATTGATGACTCACTCTAGGATGGAGCCTCCGTGGGATACGGAATTGCCCGGCCAATGTAGTTAAGCTTTTAATTTCTCAAGTTGACACAATCTATCAACCATCTCACACTTGTTAAATTTCCCAGCACCTCTGTATACAGTTTCAGGGTAAATCCTGAGGGGATGTGACTAACCTTGTCAGATACAAAAGCCACATTTTTAGCTATATAGGTCTTGCTCTAACTTGGTCTTAACCATCCAGCAGAAGAGTATGACCATGAGGTATAAAAAGTAATGCCATATTAATATGTTGAGCTGTAAAAGGCTCAAGTCAACAACTTCTGACAGTTGCCAGTTCTGCTGATAACCCATTACTATTATGGACTATTGAACTATATTGCATTATTTTACTGAATTCCAGTACCTACAGGATTTGAACTGAACTGGCATTAGGTATGAAAAGGTCCTTAAAAGACTTCTCCAAATACAGCTTCTCTGACAGCAATGGAACACAGATCTCTGACAAAACAAAAGAAAAAGGGGATATAAATAAAGAACCATTTGTAGTGAATATATATATATATATATATATATATATATATATATATATATGAAATAGGATAGATATACAGCTACTTTCTTTTAGTTAAGTGAGAAGAAAGGTTCGTACTAATATTGTGTAGACATGATAACATGTCTGCCTCTTGTACTCTGAATACAAAGACAATATGCAATGTATTAACTATTGTAAGTGTCCTACTAACCTGTTTTAAAACCATTTCATTGCTATTTTTTCTCATTAAAATGAATAAAAATTGTTTAAAAAATTTACCACCCCCCAATGATCTCTCATTAACCCCTACTTCATGTGCCATTCACACAGATATTTGTTACATTGTTCTATCCCTTGATAAGCAAAACAAAAAAAAAAAAAAAAAAGTCTAAGATTAGCATCAGATTCCCATGACTACATCTAGATCACCACAGGACCCTAGACCAGTGAGGTAATCTGCTAGCCCGATTTCCTTGGATCTTATCTTTGTAGTTTAGGGCTATAGGCAAATGAAATAAAACAGAATTTGAAGTATTTGAGAAGATATTGGAAAATGGAAACATTAAATTTGATTAATTTCATACTGTAGAAGTTCCTACCAGGAATTGTAAGGCGGCTTTGCCAAAGACAGTAATCACTAAGAACTGTCTTTGTTCCCCAAACTCCAGGCATCATTCTCCAGGAATAAATGGAGTCCTTTGCTTCTCACCAAAAACTTTAAGATCATCTCACATAGGCCCACCCAAAGGGCCTTTTGGAGAGACTTTAGCCTCTGGAAACACTGCCAGGTAAAAGCAATTGGGTCCTGACGACCTAAAACATCCAAATTCCTTCAAAAAAACATCCCTTGTACTGCGTGCCGTGCCAGACTGGGTGTGGTGGTGCATGACTGTAATCCCAGTGCTGGGGAGGATGAGATGGGAGGATCACTATGAGTCTGAGCAAGGCCCTCTACCAAATAAGTAAATAAACAAATAAATAATTTTAGAAATCCCGTTGTTTTCATGACTGGTCTTACAGAAAATAGAGATATCACTAAATATCCCTTATTGAATGATTGTCCTTCTGAGACAGGATTTCGCTATGCATTTCAGGCAGGCCTTTAACTTACTTTATTTTTTTTTTTTTCAGGCTGATCTGCATCCTCCTGCTTCAGCCTTCCAAGTGCTGGTATCATAAGCATGCACCACCACACCACTCCCATTTTCTAAATGACAGTAATTTTGATCACTTCATCCATTAATAGCACATGAAAATGAATAGGTGATATAAATGTTGAAAACATAAATATCAACATTTAAATAAGGATCATTAATCAAGAAGTTGAGTAAATCAGAGAGAAGACTGCTTTTAAATAAAATTTTTAAATAATAAATGTTATCCATGTTTGTGAAGGCAAATTATCACAGCAAACAACCGGTATCTCACATAGCAACCTGTGGTGTGGATTCAAAATTCAAGTTGGGGAGGGATAGAAAAGTGAAAAATGGTGTGACCAGGAAGAGCCAGGCCTGAAGAAAGAGCACTTACTTCAAGTCACAAATGACTTGAAGTTTCAAGGATCACATTTGAGTATGATAAACCACTAAGGACTTTTATGTTCTACTGGAAGCTAAGAGAGGGTCTGTGGGGCAAGGAAGATAGCTCAGTAGAATAAGTGCTCGCTGGCAAGTACGAGGGCCTGAGTTCAATCTCCAGTTCTGCGAAAGAGAGAGAGAGAAAGAGAGAGAGAGAGAGAGAGAAAGAAAGGAAAGGAAAGAAAGAAAGAAAGAAAGAAAGAAAGAAAGAAAGAAAGAAAGAAAGAAAGAAAGAGAGAAAAAAGAAAGAAAGAAAGAGAAAGAAGGAAGGAAGGAAGGAAGGAAGGAAGGAAGGAAGGAAGGAAGGAAGGAAGGAAGGAAGGAAGGAAGGAAGGAAGTTTACAAAGTGCAGTATAGAGTTTTGGGATAAGTTCTGAGGGGACTTGACTGAACTTGTCAGATGCAAAAGTTACATTTCTTGCTATATAGGTCTTGCTTTATCTTGGTCTTAAGCATCCAGCAGAAAAGTGTAGAAACAAGGTATGAAAAGCCATGTTAATATGCTGAGCTGTGGAAGGCTCAAGTCAACAGCTTTGGGCATTGCCAGTCCTGTGGATAACCCACTACTATTATGGACTACTGGACTATATTGGAAGATTTTTCTGAATTTGTGCACCTACATATTTGGATGGCAATGGAATACCCATCTCTGACAAAACTAAATAAAAAAAGAGACATAAATGAAGGACCATTTTGTATCTGTATATACAAAGTAGTTAGGATAGATATATAGCTACTCTCTAAAGAAAGCTTTGTACTAATAGCATTTGGACAGGATATCATGTCTGCATCTTGTGCTATGAATGACTACTACAAAGACAAAAATGTGCAATGTGTTTATTTTGTAACTGTCTCATTGCAATTTTTTTTCTCAATAAAATTAATAAAACTAAATAAGAGAAGGTATGTGGTGGATTTACCAATGGTCAACTGTAACACTCAGCTGAACTGAATCAGAGTGGCGCCAGGTGTGAAAGGCCCACCTGGGGACTGTGGCCAATAACACAAAAGGACAACTGGAGGAAAAGAGAGAATACCATTGATTGTCCTGGACAAACTGTCATTCCAGTTTTTCTGATATGACCTCATCTGTTCTCATAGTCAAAGGAGGCTGGGACCTTGCTGTTGCTGAGGATGACTGTGGTACTTCTGGGGGGAATCTCTGGTCCTTTTCACCTTCTGTGTCACTTCCTGACTCCAGTGTAGATCACTCAGCCTGTAGACAACGATCCTTCATCACACTGGTACAGACTTTCTAGCTTCAATCACAGACTTTGCGTCTGCCCAGTCAGATCCTTAATATAGACTTGCACAAGACATTTTTGTGGGCTCCAAGCTTCCAGATGGACTTGTGGAGAACACTACCATGGGTTCTTGTTATTCAGCTGGATTCATGCAGGACATTGCTGTGGGATTCAGGACCTCAGGTGGACTCTTTTGGTTGCCAGTATGTGGACCAGTGTCCCGCACTCTTTTGTATCTGATTCTTTGCTTGAGCACTGTAAAATAATCCTATAAATTATATATCCTATATTAAATCTTTTCCCTTGTAAACCCTGAATATAACATGTTCTAAAGGTGTTCAGTAGGGGCCGGGGAGATGGCTCAGTGGATTAAGTACTTCCTGGCAAGCGCAAGGGCCTGAGTTCAGTCCCTGGTTCCACTAAAGAAAGAAGAAAGAAAGAAAGAAAGAAAGAAAGAAAGAAAGAAAGAAAGAAAGAAAGAAAGAAAGAAAGAAAGAAAGAGAGAAAGGAAGAAAGAAAGAAAGAAAGAGAGAGGAAGGAAGAAAGAAAGAGAGAGGAAGGAAGAAAGAAAGAAAAGAAAGAAAGAAAGAAAGAAAGAAAGAAAGAAAGAAAGAAAGAAAGAAAGAAAGAAAGAAAGAAAGAAAGAAAGTTGTTCAGCATAAGAAGCAATTCTGGGACTTGAAAGCAAAATTCCTTTCCCCAGGAGCTGTGAAACAGAACCTCGAGTAACTCACTATTCTCGTGCTGCTACCTGGCCCAGTGATCACACCTGCTTTATCTTAAAATGTTGGACACATGCTCAAAAGAATGAGCAATGAATCCTAGCACAACAGGCCTACTGCCAGCTCTTCTCCACCTCTGTGCATTCCTTAATCTCTCCAACTACAGCTTTCCACTCTTCAGTGGTCCAGAAGACAGAAGAAGTTCTTGTGAGAAATACTGGGTGCTGTAAAGGAAAGAAAAAATTCTGTTCTGAGCCAGAAAAGGGGGCTTTCTGGGTCTGAATCTGAAATCTACATTGTGAAAATTTAGAAATGAAATACTTCTTTCATTTGTATTTTTTAAAGATATGTGACTACTTATTGGGACTAGGTTTACACTGGAATATTTGCAGTACAAAATGAATTAGTTTCTCTTTGATATAACTTGAGCCATTTCATCTTTCTGAGGCCAACACACTCTTTCCATTTTTCCTTCTACACACACACACACACACACACCTGTGCATATGCCTAAGAGCACATGTAAACAGGAGTGCATTCACATGTATTCATGCATACACACACACACACACACACACACACACTTATACACGGCCATTCATACTTCAAGCATTTCAGCAACAGATTAATTCAATCAACACAGAGAGGAGGAGGAAGCAGTATTGAGCTGTATTATCTGTTATGTTTGAATCTTTAGTACTTAATTCTAACCTTTAATGAACATCATCACTGCTATACTTCTGCTCTACTTTTATGTGCTGTATTCTGATTTATCATTGTGTCATCAGTGTTAGGGTAGCTTGAGCCCAAATTATCAATAACCTCTTCCATATTCTTCCCTTAGTCTCTCTCTCTCTCCCCCTCTTTGCATCCCTTCCTCCCTCTCCTCTCCCTGTTTTTGCTAATGCTCTTGAATAACTCCACTCACAGAGAACTCCTTTTTGAAGTAATGCTGTTCTCTTTTGTGACTGCAAACTATCCAGGTCACTAAAGTTCTGTCTTGTCCTGGTCCTGATTCTACCCTCTGGGTATGCTATGGTTTGTGTCTAGTTGTCCCCCAAAACTTCAGGCAGTCACTGGAGCAACTTCTTGAGTTTGCGATTAGTTCATGATCCAATGTTGGGATTGTAGGTATGAGTGCTGTACCTGTTCTGGGGAGGGTAGCCTAAAAAATACAAGGAAGGGAGAGAGGCTTGCCAGCCACTATAGCCACTGCTCCTTCCCTTTTTTTGTTTTTTTTTTTTTTTTTTTTTGTTTTGCTGTTTTCCACCTCTGTGAACTGCTGTCCTCGCCATGTGCTGTTCTTCCTTGGAGCCAGCCAGCTATGGACTGAAACCTCCACAGTCTGCGAGCTAAATAAACCTTTCCTTCCTCAATTGTAGCTGTTGGATTACGTGTCCCAACAATAAGAAAAAAATAACTGAGACAGGACATCAATACCTGTCCTGTGTCCCATGTTTCTTTTGAAGGAATCTGAGTAATTGCTCTTCAACCAAAATGTTTTGATAATTCAGAAACTGTTATCCTATGTTGCTTTGAGTAAGAAATATCTTTCCTCTGAATGTCTTCCTTCTATTCTCAGGTCTGCTCTTGGTCATCTTCACAAGAGTGCATGAGCACGTTGCCTCTCCCCACTCTTCTAGGCTAGATTCTCCTCTTCTCCCCATGGGGCTCAGCACTGAGTCCCTCTTGTGCCCATCTGACATCTCTCTGACCCACCTAGTACACCATCCATGGCTATAGCACTTAGCACATGGAGGAGTAAGCCCACAGCTTCTTACTTCCACTCACCACATTGTTTCCCCTTTCTGGAGGTAGTTCACCTTCAGTGCTCTACCGTGGGCTCTGCAGAGACCTGCTCAGGTCAGCCTGGGTGGGGGTTAGCAGTCATCTGGAGTTTTTCAGGATTTCAGGAATTTCAAGCCCAAAGGACTTTGCATTTGAAAGTCAGAACACTCCCAGGACAGGTAGGTCATCTTATCCTGCAGTAAGAAGAGCCTTAACAGTCACAGCATGTCTCAAGAATGGGGGATTTATGGGACAAGTGAGATAGCTCAGTGGACTAAAGCACCTGCTTACACAAGATTAGGGAAGTTCAGGGACTGAGGTTCAATCCCTGATATCACATGCCATGCCAGCCCTACCCATAGGGCAGGCTGAGCCAGCCAGAGTCCAGGCCTTGTGGTGCACATCTGTAATCCCAGCCCTCAGAAGGCTGAAAGCAGGAGGATGCAAGCTGCATAGTAAGACCTTGTAATAAACAAATACATTTTTAAAAAAGAATGGGGGATTTACAGAGCTGGTTAATGAACCTCTCTTACAGCCCTGGACTTCAGAGTTTCAGCAGAGCAACATGGAAAAACTAAGTCCCTTGGCACAGGTGATGGTCTATTTCAGAATTCCCTAATCAGAAATACCTTTTCTTCTTCCTTAGTTTAAACTCCTCAGTGACCCCGGTGGTTGTTTGCTTGGTTCACTTCCACAACAATTGATTAAAACAAAAACCTTCCTACAAGATTTGCATAGGGTAGGGGTCTCAGCCTCAGCCAGGTGCTTCGGAAATTTGATGAATGAAAACGTTCAAGCGTTGCACTAAAGATACTGAACTTCTCACTCCAAGGTCCAAGTGGAACTCCACCGTGGTAGACACGACCAAAAAAAGTCCTTGAGTTTTCTATAGCTTAGTATTCTTGTTTGCACTCAGGAGACCATAACAAATCATTTCTATAGTTGTTGGTTCATTTCTACAAAATATGGGCTCTGGGGACTATGTCTGAGAACCACACGGGGATCTTGTCTCTAATCAAAATCAAATCAAAACACCTCCTGTGGAGACATTGCAGGCACGTTATTTCCTGACAATATTTCTCCCATACAAATTCAATTTCGGCAAATGAAATTCAAGCAGCTGTAGGTGCAAGAAGTGGGAACTGAGAAAAATCTGACTTGTGTGTCTCAATCACAAGCAAACATACAAAAAATATCATCAATAACAAAGTGGGAGAAACCCACTAATGCTTACATGTGTTCTGAATCAAGCACAGCTTTTCAGATGGCATGATAAGAAAACAAGGTAGTTGAGTATTTCTCAAATATTCATAGCCATGGCTCACACTTTACATGCCTCATATCATCCTAATTTTATAAAACAGCTGCACCATATACATTTGCCATTCTTATTCACATTTCATAGTTGGAGAAATTGAGACTCAAAAGGTTAAATAACTAAAACCAAGAACACAACAAGCCTCAGGCCAAGCAGAAGTTCAAGCCCAGGTAGCCCAGCTCTGAGTTTGTTATACTCTGGAAAGGCAGAGGCCAGACAAGGCCATGCCACCTCTTTACAGTGTCTTGCTCCTGCCTTTGCCACACTTTCTTTTTGCTCAGATTCTTCTCTCTACCAGAAATTCCCTTATTTCTCATTATCTCTAAATCTCCACTCACATAAATCCTACTAGTTCTTCTAGGCTTGGTTCTCATCTCCCTTTCTTTAGCAATTGAGACTGGGTATGGTGGTGCGTGGCTATAATCCCAGCTCTTGGGAAGCCATAACCAGGCAGATCACTACAACTCCCATCTAGTAATGAGACCCTGAATACCCTATATACCTTTCCCTAAAATACAAAAATATTATTTACTATACAAATATAAATGCATGTACATTTCAAACATCAAGTGTGTACTATGTACCAGGCCATGTAGTAAGAATTTAACATATATTACAGGTAGAGTGACTGGCTCATATTGCTAGCTGAGGCAGGTAAAATATGAATAGTTCAACTATGCTTCTTCACTCGCCCCATGTTCTGGGCTGGAGAAGGCAGTTTCCAGAACAACCAAGGCAGTCAGTGCAACTCAACCAGCTTTCAGGTCAGCTCCACTTTCCAAAGTTCCTCCCCAGCCCCACAGCACAGCAAACTCACCTCCTGGGTTTTCCTCCCCCGGTGTCTAGCTGCAGACAGTGATGAGTGCCTGCTACATCCCTGGAACTATTTCAGGTGCCCATCAGGTGCCTCTTATGGGCAGACAGCCATGATATACAGGCTTAAATATACCCGAGGAGATAACAAGACATCCCTAGCTGCTGTTGCCTTCTTTGCTTAAGAAAAATTATCCTATACTTGCTAAGGGACCTCGGACTCTTTATTTGTACAAGTGGCATTTTCCAATTTCATAAAACCATCAAGGCACAATAAATCAATTTCTATCCACTACTGACAATAACTCCAAAGGTTGAGTTTGTTGCCCCATAGAACATTAACTAGTTTGGATCACATTTAGCAATCTTACTGTAGTATTTTCCCCCATTGGCTATAAAATCCCATTTTCTTGAATCCTATTTTAGAACTTGTCTTGTCATTAGTGAGTGAAATCAATGACAGTGTATGCATACCATATAACCATATGAGAACTACATTTTTATGTGGTTATTTAAAAGTCAGACTCAGAGAATTACACAGCTGGTACCATCTATAAGGAGTGGTCAGGTCCATTAGCTTCTTGTGACTTTGACCAATTACTCAGCATTTACAAGTTGAAGGAAAAGAGGTCGCTCTTGGCTCAAGATTTCAGAATTTTCAGTCGCTGGCCTGCTCGTTGCAAGACAAGTATCCTGGCCAAAGCACATAGCATAGGAAATCTGCTCCCATTCGTGGCAGCCAGGAAGGAGGGCAGGAGGGAGAAGAGGATCAAGGAGAGAGGAGGAAGGAGGGAGGACAGAGGACAGAGGAGAGAGAAGAGTGAGCATGACAGGGTGTGCCTCTACCTCTGGGGACCCATCTCCTCCAGCTGGTCTGCATCACTCCACAGTCCATTCAG
>PVKA01001399.1:0-122036 GCA_004027165.1 Ctenomys sociabilis | reverse complement strand
CTGATTTACAGCATTTATCAGTTTTAATAGTGTAACTATTCCCATCACCTTGAGCTACTAATGCAAAGAACCTGAGCAAAGAGTTCAGCAGCAAGGAACCATGAGCCAATACAAGCTGTTACCAGCATACCACTGGTCCTATTCTGGAAAAATAAAATAAAGAAGAGCGAAGAGATGGAGGAGAGACGTGGAGGAGATGAGTTCAAGGAAGTAGGAAGAAGGTAGATCTTGGCAGGAGATCTAGGAATTGTGTCAGATTGCATTTCAATTATGGTGTGAATATTTTACACTCCAGAAGCAACACTCCTTCCCCGTACCTTCTTGATGTTTCTCTTAAGAGAAAAGGGGAGGACAATACACAGCATTGTAAATTTCTTTTCTAGTTTTCTGTGTCACAATGAACATGCCATTAGCATTGCGTCTCCTGTCTCCTGAGGCTTATATCATGGATATTATTTTTGTTTGCATTTTTTTCTTAATAGTGAACAGTCAATTTTTCTCTTGGAAGTAAGTAAATTTGTTTCTTTTAATATTTTACAGAGTAACATCTGTTAAGTGAAATAGGTTTAAACTATTGCAGTGTCTGGAACTGTCAAACATTGCCAAAAAGGTAGTTGAATGCCTTTCAAAGAGTATTTGTCAACTACAGCTGTTTGACTGCCTAAACAATGAAGCTGCTGGACTAACTGGGAGGGAGTAAAGTAGACTTTCACAACTTGTCTTTTTTTTCCCTTTTAGAGATAAACTACTTTTCCAAACTTCTTCATGCTGAGTGTAAACTACAGATCCCAATTACCCTTCTACCCACCCCCACCCTGACACACACACACACACACACACACACACACACACACACACACACACACACACACACTGAAATCAAGGAAAAGAACACTTATGCCCTTTGGCCCACTAGGGAGATAAACCTATACATGACTACTTTCTGGCTCTTGTTTTATCCCTTCTATGAAATGGAGCACTTCTGCACATTAAGGGTAAGACAGCTTCCCTTCCAACTTGACCAACTATAAAGAAGTATATTTTTCTATTTTTATGGGCTTCTCTTATACTTTTGGCTGTGGAGAGACAAAAGCACCCAATAATCCAGATAATGCACATGGATTTAGATCCCACTCCACCCCCAGAAAAGAATGTCATTGATTGTTAATTGGCTTGCAGCCAAGAAAAGATGACTTAGTGGATCTCAGACCTGAAGGTCAGTGTGTCAGGAAAGGGAGACTTGTGCTTCTTTGCTTTTGTATCTCCTCTCATTTGATCTGAGTTATGTATTCAGGGACTAAGAGCTCTAAGAAGCAGCCATGTTCATCTTTTGAGTTTCACTCTAAATTGGGATATACAGTTGTATCCAGTGACACAGCCCTTTACCCAATTGTCTTGTGCTTCCTTCCCAGTACTGAGCTCCTCAAAGAAGTTGGAACACCTATTATCCATTCCTATACCTTCCACAGTGCCAAGTGAATGTCTGGTAAATAATACATGGTCATTAAATGTCCATTCATGAACAAGCAAATTTTACTAGATAGTCCCTATGTGTCAGGCATTAGATTAATCACTAAGGGCTCAGAAGTAAACGAGATATATCACTTTCAACAGATGAGCAGAAAAAGTGAAGGCAAAAGATTGAACACGTGAAGTAAGAAGACTAAGGGAGAGACAGAGAGAGAGAGAGAGAGAGGAGAGAGAGGCAGAGACAGAGGCAGAGGCAGAGATAAAACCATTGTAACTGAGATGTTTTCAAAGGAATTGATCTGATTAAAAATTTCACAATGAGATAAACAGAGAAACAGAGCCAAAGATAGATATTATAGAAAGACTAAGTATTAAAATATGAGTTAATTAAAAAGTTATGGCCATGACCAGAGAATAATAATGGTTGCTCTGAAATTTTTACAGGATAACATCATCTTAGCTGTGTTTAATGGCGTAGAAACTCAATAGCCTAAATCATGTGTAGTGGCAATAACAGAAGGCTTTTCTGATGACCTTCTAAGTCCTACTTGCCAGATGGGCAGCATCAGGACAGCCATTACTTCATAAGGAAACTAAGGACCCAAAGTGGCAGCATGTGCCCTCCTCCCATCATGACAATGTAGGGTCAGGAGTGAACAAGGTGTCAAATGGAGTCCTGGGTCAAGCCTGCCTCACAGCCTGTCCACAAATCAATCACTATTCCAGTTTTCAGTCAAACAATGACTGATAAACTTCAGTTGTTCTGGAAGTAGGAAAATACTGGAAATGTTTAGCAGCAATGAGCCCATTAATTCTTTGACTGTGGTGATAGCAACACCAAATTTCTAAATATGTTCAAGCTCATGAAATTAATTATTTGATTTTTTGTGTGCCAACTATATTTCCATAAAGCCAGGGGACGTTTTTAAACTGAAATTATAAACTAATTAGAAATAAATGACACTGAAAATTCTAATTTATAAAATCATAGGATGTGAGAGTCAGGAAAATAGCTCAGCAGCTTAAGTGCCTACATGGCAAGGACAAGGTCATAAGTTCAATCTCTGGTACCACAGGAAACAAACAAAAAAATGAACAAAAGATAGGAGGATCTCACCAAACATACTTGCACTCAATTTAGGTCATACATACATTTATTGGCATACAAGAAAACCCAAAATAATGGAGATGCAAGATAACCTAACAAAATATGGTAGAAACCTAACAAAATTAAGTACACATATTAGCACAGCCAAAATAAATATTAAAAAAATAATATATAGCCAAATGTGTTTCAGTTTAGGAAGACAGAATATGGCAAGATCACACATTTGAAAGGGGAACCCATATGGTCACCTCAAGACATAAAGACACAAAATTTACACTTCTTGTTATATAGGTCTTGCTTTATCTTGGTCTTAACTATCCAGAAGAAAAGTATAAAAACGAGGTATAAAAAGTAAACCCATATTGATATACTGAGTTGTAAAAGGTTCAAGTCAACAACTTCTGACATTGCCAGTCCTATGGATAACACAATAGTATTATGGACCACTGGAGTATATTGGATTATTTTGCTGAATTCAAGCACCTACGATGTTTAAATGGCAATGGAATACCCATTCCTGACAAAACTAGGGGATACAAATGAAGGACCAGTTTGTACCTATATATACAAAGTAGTTAGGATAAATATACAGCTACTTTCTCTTTGTTCAATGAGAGAAAGGTTTGTACTAATAGCGTTTGGTAATGATAGCATGTCTGCATCTTGTACTATGAATAACCACTGCAAGGACAACAATATGCAATGTGTTAATTATTGAAACTGTCCTACTAATCAGTTTCAAAATTGTTTCATTGCTATTTGTTTCTCCATAAAATTAATAAAAAAAACATAAAGACATTCTGTCTCTTTTTTTAATACTCAATTATCTAAGAGAATATTTTATCTTCATTAACTTGATAAAGGGTAGCTTCCATAACCTAGACTAAAGAACAGAACAAAAGTGGAAACGGTACAGCAGATACAACATGACCAGTCTGGCCACGTTACATTACTCCAGAGGTCGTGGAAAATGAAAATAATAAATGAATATGCAAATGAGAACAGGAAGCGAATATGCAAGTGAACGCAAGAAATGAATATTTGCATTCAAAAAGAAGAGTCAAAACATTTTAATTCATTGAAGCCATGATATGATTGTATACAAAATGGATGAGCTTCCTGTATACTGACACTAATGAGTTTTTTAAAAGATGAGATTTGGATTTGTGGTTTACCAGGAATTGATCCTCATCTTCTAACTTGTTGGTTCCAAATGCAACATTATCATCATAAGACTACAGGACTTGTACAGAAATCTTTTGTCTCATTCCTGATACTGGTGATCTGTGTGCTTCCTGTACTCTTCAGGAAGAAAAAGAGAAATTGACAAAGAAGTTGGTCGATTTCATCGATTTCTTAAGAAGTAGCTCTTTTATTTCAATGATTTTCTCTATTGTTTGCCTGTCCAGTCTCATCAATTTCTACTTTTTTTATTATTTATGTCTGCTTCCTTTGGGTTCATTTAGCTCCTTTTTCTAGGCTGTTGAGGTAGGAATTGGACTGCCACTGAATTTTGACTGGAGCCTTCACACACCTGAGAGAAGAGATCTGCTCAGATATTGTAAATATGGAGTTGGTAGGTCTGTATGCTATGGAAAGCCATGCCATTTGAAGAGATGACAAACTGTAGTTATGAGGACACATCATACAACAAATCTGCCATACTTTGAGGAGTGGAGAAGTAGAAGATATGGCAAAACAGATTGAGCAGAGTGGCCAGGCAGTAAGAAGAGAATCAGCTGAGGATGGTACCAAGAGAGCAGCATTTTCCATGACTGAAACATGGCCAACCATTGAACACTGCTCAGCGATCTAGCAAAATGAGGTCTACAATGTGTACTTTGGAGACAGTAGCTGAGAACACTGACCAAGTGTTACTAGTTTCAGATTATTGTACTGAGAGAAACCAGTTGAAGAGTCTAGGGTAATGCGAAGAGATGGTGCTTCTCGGGGACAGGTGCTGCATTTTTAAAGAAGGAAAAATCTCTCTGCTTTGAATGAGAGCATCCTGGCTCATCCTAACCCTTCCCTCTCCCTTGCTTCCTTGTCTGGCAATGTTGGTAGTGGCTATCTCTCTTATAAAAGCAGGTTAGAGGCAACAATACAGCTACTTGAATATTATTTCTGTTTGAAACAAGATGTGGCATTCCCTGAAGACTGAACTTCCTTTCTAGAAAGGAAGTCAGCAAATATATTGACTAAGTCAGTTTCTCGAGGCAGATTGCATGTATCATAAAATAAATGCTGGGTTCACCTCCTATGAGCTGCCGACAAGGGGATGTTGAATAGACCCTGGAATCTCAGTTTTTTCATCATTAATCATTCATTAGAACAGTATCTGTCTTATTAATGCACATGCCTATATGTGATACCTGTATTACCTTCTATTTATACTCAAGGTTTGCCTTATGTAATATTTTCAGAGGAAGCACTCTCTGCGATAAAATACTAATAACTTACTCTGCATCACAGCAATAGGGTTCCTCCACCTACTGATGTAGGTGCATGATGTAGGCCCAGGAACATGCTTGACAAGCCAAGTCAGTCATGAAGATCGGCAATGCTATGGCAGATTTGCCTGGAAATAAGAGAGACACTTTGCCAGCAGCTCCTCCAGCTCCCTTGAGGAACAACCAGGGCCCTGTGTAAGCATCAATTCCTTCTTTACTCTTATTCTTTCCTAACAATCTTGGAGATCCAGGGTCAGGCTCTCTTGGTCTAATGAAAAGGAGATGTTTTTGACCTTCTAGGTTATTTTCTCTCCCCAAACCCAGCAAGAGGTAAAAATGCACAATAATTGCTGCTTGGATGAATGACCTCACCAGGGAAGCACTCTGAGCCCCTAAGTCCTTGTGCTGCCTGCAAGTTCTGGTGTCCTGGTGATTAACGCAGCAATCACCAGCTAGGGAGCTAGGCTGCTCTGCCTACCACACACCCTGACTGGGTGACTTATGGCTTTATATCTTTAAATTGGCCTCTCTAGCATCGTCTGATAAATCAACACACAAGTCATTAAATGGTTCATTATCCCAGTAATATGATTCATTCTTTGTGCCAAGAAATGCAGGAGGTGTCAGGAAACTTAGAAATATCCCATTTGAAGCGATGAGCGCCCATCCACATAACAGATGAACTGGATAAGAGAGAGCAGTTGGACCCAAAGGTTGATGAGAAGGCTCGGCAGGTGGCTGACTTTCCTCCAGCTGTCCTTGACCTCCTGTTGGAACATGTAAGCCACATTCTCGCCAGGCTCCGTGCTTCACCATACTTCCTCTCTCATATGTTCAGGGGGCAATCAGGCTGGTTGTAAGAATCTGCTATAGAATTCCCAGCACAGTACACTCAGCTGGAATTGCTTCTGCATGAAGAATACCAAGTTTAGAAGATAATGGGGCTGAAATGTTATCGTGGAAAGAATCCTGAGTCCCAGTCCTGTCAACAGCTGTGGAATTCTGGGTGGATCACTAGAAATAAAACACTTTTGTGGACCAACAAGATAGGTCAGCTGCTTAGACACCCTTAGGCAGGCTCAGAGGACTTCAGTTGGATTGCAAGCACCACATGCTGAGCCAGCCCCACCCTCAGGATGAGCTGAGTTGGTCAAAAAAAGCAAAACCACCTTTGTGTTGTCAGTCAAACAAGAAGGTAATTCTCCATACTTCCAAGTTCTGTCTGGCTCTATGATTCTAGTGTGGTAAAGGAGAGGAAGAGAGCGCTCAGAACCTCACGTGAGAGAAGTTTGGATACTTCCCGTGTGTAGAATCAAGCAAGAGACACTTCCACCCAATCAACATCCACTAAGATGTTTTTATTTAGTCACACTGATTGTACCAGTGATGAAAGAAAAAAACATTTAAATGAAGTTGTCTGGAGCATGTAAAAAGAATAAAATTTCACACAGGACTCATGGGTAGGATGATTAAGAGGGTAATACTCACCCCTTAATCTCTTGGCTAACATAGAGGACCCAAGGAAGTAGAAAGAGGTAGCTGGCCCTCAGCAGACCAGCTGGGGTGTCTTCTGTGTGCCTCTTCCATGCTTCCCTCCTCTCAGCAATCACTGACTGGTGTTCACTGCCTGAAAACAGCATTTTATTGCAGTGTTTGGTTGGGGATGAGCCCAGGACTTGTTATTTTTTCAGGACAGAAGCCGAAGACCTTTGGGTACCTTCACAAACCCTTGACCCTTATTGGTAGCTTCCTATTCTGATTAGATGTCCTGCTATCTGTAGCTCAATTTCATGTCTTTCAACCAACTTAGGGAAAAGATAAGTCTGATCTGAATTTCATCTTAAAAGCAATATTTTGACTATTTAAAGCTACAATAAAAGCACAAGCATAATGAAAACTGTAAAGAAATGACAATGAAACCCTCTGAACAAAACCATTTAACACACTTGGAGGCCACCAGTGTGACACTTGGTTAATTCATTTTTATGTAGAATTTGAAATAAAGTGTATCATCTCCTCTATGTCTAATTTAAGACCACCTTTATTTCAGGAATGGAAAGAGCTCAAATCAGAAAATCTATTAATATAATTCACCACATTAACAAATCAGGAAATTATATGGTTATCTCAGTAGATGAAGAGAAAGTGTTCAATAAAATTTAAACTATATACATGGTATATAGTTTAACAATGAGAACACTAGAAATGAAGTTCTTCAATGAAGGTATTTCATTTAAAAGCTATCTCTAACATCATAATTAATACTAAAACTTTAAAAGCATTTTTATTATAGTCTCATTCACCACAAAGGTGTCAAGTGTCTGTTCTTATTTAACATTTTATTTACCATTTTTTTCCCTTATGGTATCTCTTGGCCTAACCTCAAGGCAGTCTGAAATCCAGGAAAGGAATAAGGATGCATAGAGGGTTCTCAAAAAAAAAAAAAAAAAAAAAAAAATCCTTTCATTCTGGTAGAAAGAGAGGGAACAGGATCTCCTGGTATTAAAATGGTGGCAGTTAGATCCCACATGCACTGGAAACCGAGCAAAGAGCTGTCCTCTCCAGTTGGAAGAGCTGTTGTCCCCAAAACAAATTGCCATTACTTCCTCCTAGCGCCACCATACACACACCGGTTGGTCCTCGATATGAAGGCAGTTTCAAAAGGAGAGAGAGAAGGCAAGCGATATAAATTTCCCTATCTCTGGATGAAAGATCAGAAGCAGAGTCCTTGAGGACTGCAAAGAGGGAGGAGCTTAGGAAACAAAGCACTAGTTTGTTTAAGAGCACATAAGGTATTCCTGATTGTTATTCCCATATACTTTCTTCTTGGTGGGGGGTGGGTCTGCTCAGCATGATCAGACTTGTGGTGATCCACCTGTTTACAGCCTCCCAAGAGCTGGAATTACAGGCATGTGTTACCAGGCCCAGTTTCAGTTGCCATCTCAGAGTGCCCTCAGGGGAGGGCCCACATGGCAGGCCCGGGGATCAAACCCGCAGCCCAAGCCTGCTTGCAGGCACTTTAATTCATTGAGCTATTTGGCTGACCTCCTGGTTTTTATTCCAAACAGCATCATAAAATATTGAGAACAAAACTATAAGCTAGAACACTGCCCCTGTCCACATTTGCTAGGGGCATGGGATGGGACAAATCTAAACAAGATTGAAAGTCTTAAAATCCAATTAATATTGAGACCTCATCCCAGAGAATGTTATATAAGTATACATTCTACACGGCATAAGCAAGACCCAGTTTTGTATACCAAGGTCTTCAAAAATAGCAAAATTTCCATGATAGATTCTGAAATTACATGCATGTGAAGCACCATGAAAATCTGAAGGTGCACAGGGAAAAAGACTGTCTACAGATGTCAAAGCAAGATACTACAACTCACTCAATTCTGAAATGTTCCAATGTTCCAACAGTGATGCTGGATTTGCCTGACAAGATACTGGTAATTTCTTTACTGCTCCTGGCTACTACATAAAAAATTTAAATTTCATTTTCCTCAATGATTACAAAGGAAAATGCCAGTGAACTTGAAGACAAATCTGTAGAAACATTTAACATGAAACAGTAAGAAAAAAAGACTGATTGGAAAAGTAACACACAGGAAAGAATTAAAATAGCATTTCTTTTGCCTGAATAGATATTAAAGGTTGTGGAGCAAAATAGTTAAAAAATGACACCAAGATAGTCCCTAAAGTTACCAGTGCAATACCCAAATCTTTACAAGTCAATATTTTAAAAGCAATCCAAACAAGCAAATTTTGGGGCCACAGAGGAAAGTGATCAATGATATAGAGTGTGCCTAAGGAGAATCACATGGAGAAAAAATATTCTCTCAGGCTTTCACAGAGAGCGGATTGGCCAAGCAATATCTGTGACTCATCCACATGGCTGACACTGACAAGGGATCTACAAAGTGCGGTACAGGGTTACAGAATAAACCCTGAGGGATCCGACTGACCTTGGATGATACAAAAGTTACATTTCTTGTTATATAGGTAAGTGCAAAAGCAGAAACAGGATAACATACAACAATAGATATGTTACAATAGATATATTACAGATTTTAAAAACAGTAGAAAATTCCCCAAATACAGCTTCTCTAATGGCAATGGAGCACCCATCTCTGACAAAACAAAACAAAAAAGGGGATACAAGTAAAAAAAAAAAAACATTTTGTTGTGAAAAAATATATATGTATATATACAAAATAGGATACATATACAGCTTTCTCTTAATCCATTGAGAAGAAAGGTTTGTACTAATATTGTTTAGATAAGATATAATGTCTGCATCTTTTCCTCTGAATAACTGCTAAGAAGGCAACAATACTGAATGTATTCATTATTTTTACTGTCCTAGTGACCTGTTTTAAAATTGTTTCATTGTTAGCCGGGCGTGGTGGCACATGCCTGTAATCCCAACACTTGGGAGGCTGAGGCAGGAGGATTGTTGTGAGTTTGAGACCAGCCTGAGCTACAAAGTGAGCTTAAGGCCAGCCTGAACTGCATAGTAAGACCCTGTCTCAAAAAGACAAAAAAAAACAAAAAACAATTGTTTCATTGTTATTTTATCTTTTTTTGCATTAAAATAAATAAAAAGAAAATAAAGAAAATTACCTATTTTTGTCATAGAAACTGTTGCTCAGATTAGACAAATAATTTAGTATTAAAACTTGCTTTCAATGAACCTTAATTTTTTTCTTGTGTTCTTACTTTTTTTAGTATTTATTTTAAGGAGAGTATAATAATAATCAATAGGACACTAGTATTGGTACATATTTTGAAGACCAAGATGAGAGGCATTAAACCATAGTTTTTGTATTAGACCATAGTTTCTGTGTTGCATTAAACCATAGTTATTGTATTATGGCATTAAACCATAGTTTTTATAATACAAAAACTATGTCCTTGATGTAGTTGCTTAGATCACAGATATCAGTATACAGAGTTCAGGTGAAAATTCTAAACATTAACTGCTTTTTTCAAAAAATGGATGAAAATTATTAGTACAATCATCTCAGCTTTGCTGTATATATATTTGCATGATTTTCCCCCTTCTTGTCTTTTCTTCCTTCCTCCATCTTTAATCCTTATTTTCATTTTCTTTCCATTTTCCTATATTTATTATACCTTTCAGATTTTATTTATTCTTTCAGGTTCTTACACTAGGGAGACAATATGATATTTACACGTGTGGGTCTGATTTACTTCACTTATGAGTGTAGCTTCTAATTGTATCCACTTACCTATATAGGCCTCAAGTTTGTCTTTTTACAGCTAGTAATACCCCAGTACTTTGGAGTATGTAGTAATTTGTATAAAATTACCACATGGTTTTCGTCCATTCCTCAGGTGATGGGCATTTTGGTTGTTTCCAAGATTTGCTTATAACAAATTGTGCTGCTATAAACATGGGTGCACATATGTCACTATGATATGCTGTCTTCAGGTGTTTTGGAAAAATACCCAGAAGAAGAATAGGTGTACTAAATGGGATTTGCAGTCTTAGTTTTGTGAGGATCTCCACACCAATTTCCATGGTGGTTGCACCAAACTACATTCCCACCAGCAGTGGAGACTGGTTTCTTTTCTCCACAGCCTACAGAGACTTCTTGCTATGCTAGTGGGAGAAGCCATCTAGACACACAGGCTTCCTTCTGACATTCATTTTCCTAGGTTTCCCTGTGCCCGCCCTTTCTAGGTTTTGGGCCCTTTGCACTATGAAACTCCATACAACACTGTCCAAGGGCCACCTAATAAAGTTTATGATGTAATGCTCCCTCCTATGCTCATAGCTTTTTCATGCTCAGCCCAAAATTATTAAAATATTTTACATGAATGAATAAGCAATTCATCACTGATGGGTTACTGAGCAATAAAGGGTAGCAAACTAATAATACAACAATTTGTATAAAAGAAGCTGGGATCAGAAGGTACCACATTATAGAGTCCATTTGTGTAAGTCTCCAGAAAACTGTCATGGTATCATTCCAATTGCAGTACATGTGCTTCCGAAGTGAGCACAGAAAACTACCTGATAGAACAGATCAGTAGCTCACAGCGCTGAGGTGAGAAGGGTGCTACAACAAAAGCAGAGTGGAAGGAAAGTTTGGGGGATGATAGAATTATTTTGAACCCTGGTCATAAGAGTGTTCATACAAACCTATATACATATTAGCCAACATAGATCTGTGTACCTAAAATATCTATTCTACTGTTTCCTAATTTTTTTAAAAAAATATTTAAATTAATTTGTTTCTGCTAAGAGCAGAAAGAAAAACAAAGTGCTATGGCACTTACTATGTGCATAGAGGCCATTAAAGTGCAAGAGGGAAAATGGAATTCTACTGGTAGAAGGTTCTTGCTTTTCACAAGCAGTGGCACAATATATACTTTAAGTACACTACACACAAAAAATTATTAAAATATTTTACATGAATGAATAAGCAATTCATCACTGATGGATTACTGAGCTGAACGCCATTTACAAGAAGCCTACTGTACATACACATCTCAGATTATTTGAAAGAGATGTGTTGTAAATAAATATTCCATACAAATAGTAAGACTAAGAAACCCTATGTGATTGTTCAAAATAGTATTAGTCAACTTGCTCTGATCAACAAAATGACCACAAACATATATGTGCAAGTACAAAATTAAACTACTAATTAGAACACAAAATAGGTTTCAATAGCCTTAAAAGACTAAAATATAAAAACAGTATAGCCTCTGAGCATAACAGAATTAAATTAGAAATCAATAAGCATAAGGTATCCATAAACATATCAAACAGTGTAAATTAAACAACTTCTAACCAACCATTAAGTCAGGAAAAGAAATCCCAAGGAAACCGTCAAGAATGATGAAAGGTATGAACATTTATTCTACTTGCAGGCTAACAGGCTTGCCTGCCAGATTCAGGATGCTCAAACAGGTTGTAAAATGCCCGTGTCAGAGGGAAAAATATGCATCACCCACACTGTAGCCAGCAGCAGGAGATTAATAGTGAACTAACTTCTCCTTACCCCTCCATCCATGCCCAGATGGGTGCTACTCACACAGTGGTGTTGATTGCGCTTCAGGTACTCTATGTTTAGAAAACTCTATAAGCAAAATCTGTTCAAGTTTTGCCACATAGGAAGACATGAGCTTTACTATATTAGGTAGCAAACAAAACTTCTCTTCCAGAGATGCTAGCTTGATTTTAGAAGCCCTTGAGCTATTGTCATCCTTGAAATTCAGCCTAGAGTAAAAGACCCTCTGTATAATACCATGGAGAACTTCCCCTATGTAGAAATGAGAAAATATTTTGAATTGAATGCTAATAAGAAAAAAATGGCACATGAAAAATTTTGAGCTGCAGCTAATGTAGTTCTTTGAGGAAAATGTGTCACTGTAAATGCTTACTTTGGCAAAGAAGTCAGATCTTAAAACAATTAAATCTAACTGTCTACCTTAAAAATATAGAAAAAAAAGAGTAAATTTCCCTGAAGTAAATAGAGTATGTCTTATAATATACATACAATAATGCATTTCAAAAGACAGTGAATAGAAATATAATAAAAGAAAAGAAAATAGTAAAATAGAAAACAAACAATAAAGTCAATGGTTGCATCTATAAAAAGTTATAAATTAATAAACACCAAGCAAAACTCATAAAGAAAAAGAGAGATCAAACAAAATTTAGCATTGTAAATGAAAGAAGAGGATAGCATCGCAGACCTTTAGGATGTTGACAGCATAATAGAATGAGTTGAGAAATAACTCATGATAAGTACATTTGACCACTTAAGTAGAATGACTTTTTTCCTGAAAGATACAACTTGTATCTTTCAAGTTGTATCTTTTCAAACCTGAAAGACAATAAGCACAAAACCTAGTTGTGCTCTATCTATTAAAGAAGGTGGTCTTTGAGAGAAAAGCTTCCAAAAAGGAAAATTTTAGGCCCGCATGGTTTCCTTAATGAGCTTCATCAAACATTTGAAGAATAACTAGTGCAATTTTTACTCAACTACTTTGAAAAAAACAAGAGGGAATATGTTATATAGTTCAACAAAACACCTATGCTACACTTGACCGGGAATTTATGAAAAAACCCTGCATGCCAACTTTTTCTGATAATCATTGTTACAAAAAATACCTAAACAATATACTAGCAAATAATACTCAGTACTATTAAAAATATGTACAGTGTGCTAGGTTGAGAAGACTGCTTTAATATTTAGAACTCAACGGAAAGCAAAATTCAGCACAAATTCCTGAAAAAAAAATTATGAAAACACTAGGAAGAGAATGTGGTTTCTTCACTAAAAGGAAACCTATAAAAATCATAGCTACTTCATTCTGAATGGTAAAATATTAAATGTTGTCCTTTAAAAGTGAACAGGAAACAAAGAAGTCCACTTTTACCACTCTTATTCAGCATTCTTAAAAGTCCAACAAAGTTCAACAAGACAGAGAAAAAGACATGAAGCATAAAAATAGAAAGGGAAAAGTAAAATTATTTTATGGATAAGTATCCATTTTCCTATGAAGGCTTCCAGACTATTTTTCCTTATAGCTGAATAATACTCCATTATATAAAAAATACCGCATCTTTTTCAACCATTCCTCATGTGACTGGAATCTTGGTTGTTTCCAAGATTTGTCTATCACGAATTGTGCTGCTATAAACATAGGTACATGTATATCACTATGACATAACTTTTTCAGTTCCTCTAGGAAAATTCCCAGTAGGAGGATAGCTGGCTTGAATAGGATTTCCAGTCCTAGTTTTTGAAAGAGTCTCCACACTGATTTCCACAATGGTTGCACCAGTGTACATTCCCACCAACAGTGGAGAAGGGTTCCCTTTTCCCCACAGAAACTCCAACTTTGTTGTTGGTTGATTTCCTTATGATAGCCATTCTTTCTGGGGTGAGATGGTATCTCAGTGTTTAATTTTCATTTCACAAATAGCTAATGATATGGAGCATTTTTTCATGTAGTTATTTCCTTCTTATATTTCTTCCTCTAAGAGGTGTGTGTTCATCTTGGATAACCATTTTTGGATTTGGTCTTTAAATTTTCAGGCGCTAATGTTTTTAAATTCTTCATAAATTCTATATAGAAGGCCTTTTTCTGAAATAAACCAGATCCACATGTGTAAATTTCATATTGTCTCCCTAGTGTAAGAACTCAAAAGAAGAAATAATTGAAAGGTATAACAGTTAAATGGAAAGAAAGAACTTAAGGATTAAACAACATAGAGAGAGAAAAGAAGTTAGGAAATATGGTAGAAGAAAAACCATACATTTATATAAACAAGATGGTTAAGGCAATGGTCCTTTGAGTTTCCATCAGGTTTTTGAAAATAGCAGTTAATGGGTAGAATTCTCAGCCTGATTAACTCTATATGCTGATATCTATGAACTAGGCCACCATAGTGAGGGAAGCAATGTATAATACTAAAAACATGCTGAAAATATCTTGTCATTCTGGTCTTCTAAATGCATGCTGCTTCTAATGGCATATCAATTGCTGCTATACTCTCAAGAAAAAAAATTCCATACTCTCTCTCAAAAACAGGGTGGGCAACCAAATAGCTCAGCAGATTAAAGTGCCTGCAAGCAGGCATAGGGGCTAGAGGAGCCCCAGGCCTACTGTGCTGGCCCCAGCCCCAAGGAGTACTGAGAAGGCAAATAAGACTGGGTGTGGTGGTGAGTACCTGTAATCCCAGCTCTTGGGAGGCTGTAAACAGGCAGACCACTACAAGTCTGATCTAATAGTGAGACCCTGAACACCCTGTAGACCCTTCCCTAAAACACACACAAAAAAATTGCTATAATCTCTCTAAAGTAAATGTAAAATATATGAGGCCAGCATGATTGTTTCCTTAGAAAATCTAAGAAAGCACCAAAATACTACAAGATCATACAATTCCAGTTCAACATGGACAAATAGTGTTATTTGTATGTACTGGTAACAAAAAAGTAAAAATAAGCTCTAAGAATCTTCAACATCACAAAATATAAATTTAACAAATCATATAGAAGATCACTGAAAATTAAAATCATTGCTGAAAGAAGTTAAAGAAAATTTAAGTAAATGGAAACCTATGAAATAATCACTTATTGGAAGACTAGATTTTGTTGGTTGGTAAATTCTCTACAGATGGATCTACAGAGTTGATGTGATACAAATCAGACTCTCAATATGAACTTTCAATGAAATTAATACATTGATCATAAAACTTATATGGAAATCAAAGGAATTGGATGTCTAATACAATCTTTAGCAAAGACGAAAAAACTTACTGATTTCAATATTAACAATAAAACATGTAGTAAAAAGTGACAATGTAACATTAGCACATGTATAGACAAATACATCAATAAAAAGAAAAGATAATTCAGAAAAGACATACATGTATTTGAAATATTTGGGGCTTTTGATTAAATATCAATGCTACTCAACAGAAAAAGGAAAGTCTTCCATTAAACTGCTAGATAATTGAACAAATAGGTAGGAAAATAAAGTTTCATCCATAACTCTACTTTTTACCTAAAAATTAATTCAGAACTCATAGAGCCATTTTAGAAAACTGTACGGAGGTCCCTCAAAAGAATTAAAACCACTGTGACCCCATAATCTCCTTGATCAGAAAATCTGGGACACAACTGAGTTATAGGATGTTACAATACAGATTCTCCTATGTCCTGAGTCTTCACTGACCTTGAAAGGCTAAGGCCAAAATGTTGGCTGTCCTTGCAGCCCTTCTTTTTCTCTAATTTTTGGTCTACAAACTTAAGTTGCTAACCCTCCAGAAGAGAAGCTTAATGATATTATTACCCTATAACAGTGAACCTCACTATCTGTCTGAATATCAAACATCTTAGACATGATATGGAACAGGTATTTTCCATCAAGTATTGATATGCTAAACTTTAAATCCCTACAGAATGTGATGAAAAAAAAAAGAAAATAAATAAATAAATATTTTTTTAAAAAATAGGAATAAGCCATTACCTATTTTTACACAGAAACTTAGAAATCTAACCGTATATAGCATTGTAGCGGGACAGTCCTGGAACATTTTGTTCTTGTCTCTGTTTTTATTTATTAGCCTTTTTTAAAACAAACATTTACTTGAGAGACAGTATAGTAGAATAAAAAAGAATTAAAAACAGAACTACTATACGACCCAGCACTGCCACTTCTGGGCCTATGCCTGAAGGAAATTAAGTTGTGATCCCGAAGAGACAGTCTGCTCTCCCATGCTCACTGCAGCAGCATCATAACAGCTGAGAAACAGAAACAACCTCTGTGTCCTTCAATGGATGAATGGAGCTAAAATGTGTTTACACAGAGACCCGCAAAGAAGCGTGACTCAGCCTTTACAAAAAAGAGGAATCCTGCTCTTTTTCACAACAAAAATGGGCGGAATGACATCATGCTAAGTGAAAGAATTCAGACACAGAAGGATAAGTACTGCATTATCTCCCTGTATGAGAAAACAGAATAGAAAGGAAGGTAGTTAGCAGGGGCCAGATAATAGTTGAAATGGGAAGACATTTGTCAAACAGTACAGTCATGCATTTACATGGTGAAGTTGATGACCATAGTAAGCAAGAATGTATACTTGAAATGTCTTAAGAGAATAGATCCAAAGTGTTCTTGCCATTGAAAAGGGATTGGCTGGGTGTGGTGGTATGTGCCTGTAATCCCATCACTCAGGTAAACTCCTGCAACAAGCCATCATATGATAGATGCATCATGAACACATACAACTTTATATGCTAAGATACCTCAATAAAGATGAAGATCACTCATTATATATGTAAAAACATAAAGGCTTAAAACTTTACACCTTCTCTTGAAGGTCTATGATTCTTAAAGTATGTGAAGGTACAAAAGACATTGAAAAAGTGTATAACATCCTTACTTAGTAAAGAACAACTCAAATTGATGTAAAAAATCTACACAATTTAACCTAACATGGCTATAATTAAATGTTTGGAAAAAAAGGGAGGGAGCTACCCACTCAGGGCCCCTCCTGTCCCTCTCAGACAGGAGCTTTCTTGCCCTCAATAAATCTGTTCTGCTCATAAAAAATAAATAAATGTTTGGCTATAATGGTGTTATTGTTTGATCTAAAATGTTTTCCACTTTTAAGAAATTAAAAAGAAAAAAATAAGACTAAAAAGAAAAAACTTAAGCTCCTTTCAAAAAAATTAACTGCTTCTTTCAAAAGACCATCAGAAATCTGAAGTACAACTATCCAAATTATCTTGCATATATACATAAATATATCCTTTTCCTTTCTTTCTTTTGTCCTTTTCCTTATCCCACTTTTTCCTTCCCATTGAACAAATCCTTTTCCTTTCGCAATATCTATTGTACCTTTCAAAGTTCTCACAGTAGTGAAACAATATGATGTTTTCAATGAGTCTGATTTATTTCACTTGCCAACACAGTCTCTAGTTGCATCCATTCATCTAAAAAAGCTTCGACTTTTGTCTTTTTTATAGCAAAATAATACTCTACTGTGTAAAAATAACAGATCTTCATCCATTCCTCATTTGATGGACATTTGGCTTGTTTCCACAATTTAGCTATGACAAATTGCACTGCTATAAATATGGGTGCACATATCTCACTGTGGTACAATGATTTTAATTTTTCACATTTTTATCTGGTAACCTAAACAACTAATTTAAAGATAACTTCAACTGGCTCTCTACATGCCAAAAACTAAAACTTTACCCACTGACAAAGGATCTACAAAGTGAGGTACAAGGTTACAGGATAAACCCTGAGGGGACTTGACTGACCTTATCAGATACAGAAGTTACATTTCTTTTTGTATAGGTGTTGCTTTATCTTGGTCTTAACCATCCAGCAGAAAAGTATAAAAATGAGCTATATAAACTAAAGCCATATTAATATGCTGAGCTGTAAATGGCTTTAGTCAACAACTTCTGTGGATAGCCTGCTACTATTATGGACTGCTGGACTTTGTTGGAGTGTTTTGATATTCACTGAATTCAAGCACCTATTGCTGAACGCCAATAGAATACCAATCTCTGACAGGACTAAACGAAAAAAAGGGATACAAAGGAAGGACCATTTTGAATTTGTATATACAAAACAAGATAAATTTGTAGCTACTTTCACATAATTCTATGAGAAGAAAGATTTGCACTAATAGTGTTTGGACAGGATGTCCTGTCTCCTTCTTGTACTATGGATAACCATTAGGAAGATAATAATGTAAAAGAGGTATTAATTATTGCAACTATATTATAAATCAGTTTTTTTAAAAAAGATAAGTATACAGTTACATTCTCTTAATTCAGTGAATAGAGGGATCTGCTCTAATAGTGTTTGTAAATAGAATATCATGGCTGCACCTTGTACTATTGTACATTAAGAAAACAATATGCAATGTAATAAATATTAAATACTAATTTGATTTGAAACTCTCTCATCGTTATTTATTCTTCAATAAAATTATGGAAAAATAAAGATAACCATGCAATGCAGTGACCATTGTTGAATGCCTATTGCTTTGTTTAGTGAAATTGTGTATCATTTCTAATGCTTTTTTTTACTACTATTTTGTATTCCTCAAGAAATAATCAATTGTTTCCCTAATCTGTCCTGTTCAGATGTAGGACTTTGCTATGCTAATCAGTGGGTTCAGTAGCTGGAATGCACATGAGGACAGAGGCCTGGCTGCAGTGCTCCCTGGGGCTGTGGCCTGGCAGAGAGGCGGCCCCTTCGCTCTGTGCCCCTGGCTGTCCCAGGAGGAGCACCTGTGCTCCACTGCACCTTCCCATCACGTGTTTCTCCCCTGGATCCCCCCAACTTGGGTCTGAACCTCCTGCACTCTGTCAACCAAAAGCCTCTCTTCCCTTCAATTGTGGGTGATAGATATTTTATCCCAGAGAGAGGAAGAAAGGAACTCACATACAAGTAAACAACCCACATTTTACACTCCCACACTGCTGGTGAGAAATGCAGTGAGGGCATATGTTGACAAGGAGAAAACTTGGACAGGAATTTTCTTTGTTATAAAAACCAGGCAAGGGGGCCAGGGACATGGTTCAGTAGAGTAAGCACTTGCCTGGCAAGTGTAAGGGCCTGAGTTCAATCCCTGGTTCTGCCAAAAATGAAAAATAAAAATCAGGCACACTTCACCTAGTACTTAGGAGAATGGTTCAATAAATTATGGTATATTCCATGGAATATTACTTCGGCAACAACAATTTTAAAGGAGCTATTTGTATGTGCTCCGACCTGGATAAATTCCAACAACGTACTGAGTGAGACTCTACACACGGAAAAATACAAACAACATGATTCTGTTGTATGAAGTGTGAGTGCAGATGGAAGTAATACAGGGTGACAGAAACCACCATAATGGCTTCCATGGGGCTGGAAAGGTAGCTTAATGGTCTAAGACACCTGCTGAGACAAGATTAAGCAAGCTCAGGGACTGTGGTTCTATCCCCTGCATGATATGTCCGGCCAGCCCCTCTCCCATGGTAGGCTGAGTGGGCCAAAAAAAAAAAAAAAAAAAAAAAAAAAAAAAAACTTTAAAAAAGAATAAAGGGTTCCAGTGAAAGAATGACTTGACTGAAGGGGAGGGAGCTTTGGGCGATGGTTCTAATGTTCTGAAGCTGTTCAGGGTGGAAGTTCAGTGGATGGATGCATTTATTGCAACTTATGACACCACGTACCTAGGATCTGGTTGTTGCATTATATTAAGATGTTACTGAATAGCAAAATCTTGGAAACAACCAAGATGTCCATCACATGAGGAATGGCTGAAAAAGATGTGGTATTTCTATATAATGGAGTATTACTCAGCTATTAAGAATGATAAGTTTGAAGCATTTATACTGAAGTGGATGCCACTTGTACATATGCTCATAAGTGAAATAAACCAGACACACATATGTAAATATCGTATAGTCTCCCTAGTATAACAAGCAAAAAGCAGAAATACAAAAGGTAACGTACAACAAGTAAAATCAATTGAGTCAGATAAGGCATAGTGAATGGCATATGCTGCAGGATACTAATCAGCTTTTCTTCTGGATGGTTAACAACCTAAGATTACAAGTCAGAGTTCGAGAGATAGAAGAGCCACAAGGCCAGCCAACATTTTGGCCCTAGCCTTTCAAGGTCAGCAAAGACTCAGGACATAGGAGAACCTGTACTGCAACATCATGAAACTCAGGTGAGCTCCAAATTTTCTGAACAAGGAGATTATGGAGCCACAGAGGAAAGGGACTGAAGTTCTAAAGTGTGCCTGGGGAGAGTCACATGAAGAGAAAGCTTTCTCTCAAGCTCTCACAGAGAGCAAACTGGTCAAGCATTGGCCGTGACTCATCCACATGGATGACACAGACAAAGGAACTACAGAATAATGTACAGGACTACAACATAAACCCTGAGAGGACTTCACTGACCACATAGGAAATATAAAGTTCATGTGTTGGTATATAAGTCGTGATCTACCTAGGTCTTAACCATCCAGCAGAAAAGTATAAAAATGAAGTATACATCGTGAGGCCATAATATTAAGTTGAGCTGTAAATGGCTATGGTAGACAATTTCTTTGAGTAACTCACTGTGGTTGTAGAATGCTGGACGGTGTTGGATTGTGTTGTTGAGTTCAAGCACCTAAGTTAGTTGAATGTCAATGGAGTGCCCACTTTTGACAGGTGTAGACAAAGGAAGGGGTGTAGAAAGAAAAAATCATGATGTGTGTGTATAGACAGTACAGTTGGGATAGATAACACTGTGCATCTACATAATTCTGTGAGGGACAAGATCTGCACTAATGGTGGTTGGACAGGATATTATGTTGGCTTCTAGTACTATGGTCATCCACTAGGAAAATAATTATTGAATTTTTGATATAATTCAGGTATAAAAAATAAGATAAGTAAGCAGCTACATTCTTAATTCACTGGTAAGAGATACCTGCTAAAATAATATCTGTAAATATAATATCATGTATGCACCTTGTACAATACCAAAACATAATGAAAACAGTTTACAATGTATTAATTTATCGAATCTGTATTGTTAAGGTGTCTTCAAACTGTCTGATTGTCATTTGTACTTCAATAAAATGAAAGGAAAAATAAAAGATGTTACTGAACTGACGAATGGACTAAAAGTCATGCAAGTTTTACAGTAGTAAAACCTATCAATTTTACTACTGTCATCTCAGAACCTACCAGAAGGCATTATTCTTTAGTATCTGGCTTCAAGGACAAAATGCAAAGTCCCCTGAAAGAGATGATGTGTTATTAAACATCCTTTGTATCTTATTGTGAATTATTTTCCTCTTATTCTCTGATACTGGGATCAAAACCAGGATCTTCATACTGATCTATATTCCAAGATTTTTTAAACATCTTTAAAAAAATTTTGAAACAAGGTCATGACAATTCAATCACCCAAAACTTGTGATCTGCCTGCATTAGCCTCTCAGAATAATGGGGTTACAGACAAATGCCACCATGGCTAACTATGAATGATTTCTTTCTATAAGAAGCTGAAGGATCTCTGTATAGTCCCTGTCCACAGACCAGTCAAGTCCAATAAGTACAGATTATTTAGATTTTCTAAGAAAATATATTGAACTATAATATTAAGAAAAATAGTTTTTGCGTATGATGATGAGGAAAATAAAGTCCTGCATCCTCATTTTAGTTATCCATTATTGTATAACCACTCTACATATAGTGGCTTAAAATAGTAACAATTTATTACTCTTCATGATTCTACAATCTCAAATGGCTCTGCTGGATACTTCTCCATATGGGAAATTTGACATGAGAAAGCTGGAGCTGGAATTTTCTAGAATGTCCAATATGTTATCTTTACTCAAATGTTCTGAATCTCAGCTGCAGGGATAGTGGAATAGGCTGGTTCTCTCTCTCTCTCTCTCTCTCTCTCTCTCTCTCTCTCTCTCTCTCTCTCTCTCTCTCTCTCTCTCACACACACACACACACACACACACACACACACACATACACACTCACTACAGCCACTTTATAAAGCTGGTTGGGCCCTCATATAGTGGCCTAACAAGCATGTTACAGGACAACTATCTTTCAAGAGAGAAGAACAAAAAGCTACCAATCCCTTTGGAGGTTAAAACAGGTGTTATTTCTGCCATGTTCTACAGGACAAAGAACAGCTCAAGGTCAGTTTTGGTTCAATGAGGGAAATAGGGTGAGCATCAAGTCTGTGTAGAGAGTGAGCGAATGGGCAGCAGCCATCCCTACCACCACTGCTACAGCACTCAGTGAGTAGAAAACCATGCAAGTGCTGGAGCCTGGTGTGAAAGACTCCTGGAGCTGCTTCCTGGGCAGAATGAAAGCAAAGCTCTCTCTGCCTTGCCTGCTTCCCTCCCCTTGCTTTCCTCCACAAACTTTTGATGGCTGGTGAATGGACCTGAGCCTACCAAAATGGAAAATTCAGACTCTATCTGGTAATAAAAATCCTCCAGTAGCTCTGCCTAAATCACTGGAGATTGTGATTGGAGACCAAACTCCGTATTCAGAAATCACATTTGTTGTATTATGCAAGTTCCCAAACATCTATGGAACAGAAGTTGTACCGGAAGAACAGGTGAAAGTGTTTTTGTTTTGTTCAGTAGTGCTGAGTGCTGTTTCCAGAGCCTTGTTCATGCAAGACAAGCATTCTCCCCTTAGCTAGAAGTGGGGACACTGGGAGCAACAAGCCCCTGTGTCACAGGAACAGGGTTCTAGCAGATGGAGACTTTTGACCTCAGTCAAATGCACAGGTCATCATGGACTCTGTGAATGCGGGTTTCTGTTTAGACAGTGATTTAGGTAGGGGGAGATGGAGGTCCATGACTACACTAGGCAGAAAAGAGTGATGGAGAGGCAATTCTTCTCCTGACCCAGTGCAAAGGCTTGGTGGCAGGTTACCTTGCACATGGCATTCAGAACAGTGGCTCTTACCTACAGCTACTCTTCCCAGCAGGAATTTGGCAGTGTCTGCAGACCCTTGATTGTTACAACAAGGAGCATATTGCTGCATGTAATGGGGAAATGTCACTGGTGCTGCTGACCCTCCCACAGCACACAGGATGGAAGCACCAGCAAAGACTTGTCCAGTCCAGTTGCAGAGGTTCAGACATGTGCAATAAGCTTCAACTTGCCTTTTCGCTCTGACACAGCTATAGAGGAGCTACTTAGGAAAAGAGGAAGAACCACAAGTTAGAGATGTGTCTGGACATTTTGTTAAATAGCCAAAGAAGTCCATAGGAGTGACTTGGCTGCTTCCTCACTCCATAGAAGGTGCTTTTGTTGTCGTTTGTCTCCATTTTATTCTTTCAGACTTTTAAACAGTGTTTCTGCCATGCTGTGACAAGTGGAAAATGATTGCACCAGCTTTTGATCATAGTTTACCAGCATCTCCCCTACCCCAGCATCATCTTCTCTCCTCCTGATTAAAAGATCTGGCTCCCTGTGAAAATCACAAGCATGCGAAGGCTGCATTAATAATTGATTTTTTTTTACTTCTTTCTCAGCAAGCTATGGAATTGGACTTTGAGCAGGAGTTTTTCAGACTGTTGAGGCCACAGTGTCTTTCTGGCACCACTTTGAGTTGCAAAGATCTTGGGTGGGTGATTTCTTTTTTCTTTTATTGTTCTGCCATTAGCACAGTAATAACTATCATAACATTTCCATGCCTTCAGACCTCTCACAAGGGATGGCATCCCGTGAAAAGGGCTTGAGCTGCTGCAGATGACATCTTTGTAATTTTTTTGAGCTCCTCAATGGATGCACCCCTGGTTGCTCATTAACATGCCACTGCTAATGAGGTTTCACTGACACTTCTGGAGAGTTTGATTTGTCACAGGGCAGCACACTGTGGCCTGGAAGATATGAGCAGAGCCTTGTCCTTCCCTTGATGTGACAGTACTGGCATTTTCATGGCCAAGAGGGTGCACTCTTCACACTCTCTACCCCAGGCCTGCACTGAATTCTCATCCCTTGGCTGTATCATTCAGTCATGCCTAGCACTGGCTACATGAAGTAGGTTATATTTATTCTTCAGAATACTACATAAACATTAAATAGCACAAACTACATGTATATTTTCAAATTGGTAAAATAACTAAGATATATTAGTTCAAAAAGACTGGCCATATCCCTATACGATTTCACTTGAAGATATTCATTTTATTTTTTTAAGGAAGGAAAAGTTATGTACCTCATTATTTTTGCACAGATTTCAGGCCATAATTGGCTGGCTCCAAGGCAAGGTAGTATGGCAGAAAAGGCACAGTTATGGCAGGCATAAGGTAGCAAAGCAAGCAAGCAAAGGCTTGAAAATATTTTTTATCACTAATATGCTAAGGTAGCTGTACAAACCATGCAGAAGAGTGTATAAAAACTGCTAACCATGGTTATCTTGGGGCTAGTGCAGACACAGGAAAATACTATTTTGTTTTTTACTGAGCATGTTTCAGTAGGCCTGGCTCACCTGTCATCCAGAATCTACTCCATTTTCTTCTAGTAAAAATCTCCACATTTTGTTTGGAAATCTCCACTTTCCCATGCCCTCAGTCCATGCATCTTAGGTAGGGTCATGTGATGAAAGGAATCCAAAAGAGCTAGGTGGATAACTTGGCAGTCTAAACACCTAACTGACAAGCACAGGGACCCAGGTTCCATCCCTGGCACCACATGCTGTGCCAGCCCTAGAACCTGGGGCACGCTGTGCTGGCCACCAAAACCCAGCATAGTGGTGCACGCCTATAATCCCAGTGCTGGGGATGATGAGACAGGAGGATCACTATAGTATGAGCTATGTAATGAGACCCTGTACCAAATAAATACATACATGCATAAATACAAGATTAAAAAAGGTGGCAGGGAGTCAATGAGTTCTTGGCTGTGCCAGTGAAGCAAGGTCCAGAGCATGTAATTAAGGTGGTCCAATCAGAGTAACTGTCAGGACTGATGGAGAAGTCACCCCAAGCGAAGTTTCCTGCTAACTTTGAACTGTTAGGAAGTGGAGCAACTAGAGCAGTATTAATCCAGAGTGGAGAATAAGAGTTGAATCACAAGGAATTTCCTCACTCCCTTAAGATCACTGCAGTAAAACCCACAGCTAGGCAGAAATAGGAGTTAATGAAGTCCTTTTCTGTTAATCTACTTTGAATGGGATTCCCTCCCTGACTGTCACACAGTCAGACTTTTTTGATGTTATGTTACTTTATTCCAGGTCTAGCGGAAGGCCCAACTCCTTCTGGAAGTTTTGCCCCACTGGTCACTTCTAACAACATTGCTGAGGCCTCTCAGTCTGGTCACAGAAACCAGAAGCTTCACATTAACCTCAGTTTTCTTTACACAGATCTGGCTTAGACTGCAACTGAGTTGGACTGCCAACTGATGGTCAGTTGTAACACCCACGTGAACTGAAACCAGAGGGGTGCTCGCCATGGGAGGCCCACATGAGGATTGTTGCCAGCAGAAAAAGTGTCTGTAGGCAGCTGTTGAGAGCTGGTAGAAGCTGTTGGGAAGCTGTTGTAAGCTCCTGGTTCTCTTAGGCTATTCTGCTGGAGGACCTGGTCATGCTATTTTTTCTGATGAATTTGGCTGTCCTCATCAGAGGAGGGGCTCAGGACCTCATTGTGGCCAAGAATGACCATGTTTCACTCTGGGAGAGCTCTGGTCCTCACTTTGAGCATTGTTGCCTGGCTCCAAAGGGGAAAATGTTGCACTTCTCAGTTTTCTGAAGAAGCTGGTCATGTTTGCTTTCTGAGGAAACCAGCTTCCCTCATCACCAGAGGAGATCAGTATCTCACTGTTGCTAGGGACGACTGTGGTACTTCCCTGGAGATTTCTGGTTGTTTCTTTGAGTATTGATTTCTGCCTCCAGCTCAGATCCCTCATCCTGATAGCACAGATCCTTCATCCCACTGGCACATACTTTCTAGCATTCACCACTGAGCTTTGGACCTTCCCGGTGCAGATCCATGAAACAGGCCTGCATGAGACATTGTCATGAGCTCTAGGTCTCCAATTGGAATCACTGGAGGCATTGTTATGTTTTCGGCTGGATTTATGTAGGTCATTATTGTGGGACTAGGTCTTCAGCTGGATATTTGGATCTTCAGTGTGTGGATAGATTTGCTCTCTTTTTGTATACAGCTCTTTGGGCGACTATTGTAAAGAAGCTTATAAAACATGTGCCCCATATGGTATTTTCCTTTGAGAAACTCTTAACTAAGACAGTGACCAAACCAACAGACTCCCTCCTTTGTTCCTCTCTGCCTCTCTCTCCCACTCTTATTTAAAAGTAGTGAAATTCCAGGGGCTTGTTAATGACTGCCTTGATTTCAGACATAGATGATAGTACAATCTCATCTAAAAGCAGCTGATATGTAATGCAACAAAAATACAAATAATGAATACTTGATGAAGCCAAAAAGAATAGGTGAACTGGAAGAGCTGCTGATTCTAGCTCAAAGCCTGGTATGAAGCTTAGTATTACCTTCAATGAAATAGCCTGTCTCCCATGGCTCTAGTGGTCCAGAGTAAAGTGAAAGTTTAAAAATTATCAAAAATTAAAGGGTTTGATTGTCAGCCTACATAAAAGAATTAACTATGAGACTTGATTGTAGCCTATTGTCTAAACACCTGAGTTCCAGCCTCATTCAGTTTTAACTATATGATGTTGGATAAAGCTTAGATCATGTCATGAAGGAATCCACTAGAATTCCATGGAATCCTGTCTTGGATGATACTGGCCTGGCCTGAAGATCCCTGTGTACCTTTCACCTCCCCTAGATTTTCAGGAAAGTTACAACATAGATGTGTGCATCTGTGAGAAGCTTATTACAGGTGCTGCTACAAAAGCAAGGAGTGCTCATTTCAAAGACCACCACAGCCCAGGGCTGAGAAAAGGACTCTAAAAGGCTACAAGCAAATTTTGTCCAAGGTGCTACTTGGAATCTCATCTCTGAAGCCTAAGCCAGAATTCCACAAAACCACAGCCCTCCCTTCCCCTGCCAGAGCTTGCTATGAACCATGAAACTGCATCTTTCCCAGGAAGAGAAATGCATTGGTCATTCTGAAAAAAATTAAGGACATTTTTCTAGAATCAACTTTCCCCATCTGTTTGGTAGCATTTTCTGTTGCAGCTGCATTTGTACCCAAGGCAAGGTCTTCTGTGCAACTTGGGTGCTTCGCTTACCTTTTGGGGTGCTCTACACTCTTCCTTCCACCTCCCTGGCCACTCTGTCTCAGTCTTCTTACTACCTCATCCCCCACCTCATGCTAAACCTCAGTGTTGTCAGAGAATCGTCCTGTACCCTTTGTTCCTCATTGTTCATGCTCTCTTCCCATGGCTTCCAAGTCATCACCTTCAAAAATCCCTTACAAAACCTTTTATAATCTTTCAAGATCTTGTTTACAAAATTTCCTTATTACTCTCCAATAAGTCATATCCCACATATTAGATATAGTGCAGAGAGCACTGAGGTAGGCCTTAAAAGATCTGGATGAGAGCTCCAACATCTTGATAACTAGCATGATCCAGTTCCCCTCCTAAGCCTGTCCTGGACATTGGGCAGTCTAAACCAAATGTCAAAAGTGAGAGCCACGCAGATGGACCTCCAAATGATTGCAAAACAGATTTTTAAACCAATGATTATGGAAGAATAAAATATTTATACAAAGGTATTTTGAGGCCCTTTTAAAGGCAATGTACCAAAGCATTTCTGGTTAAAAACCAAAGCAATAAAAACACCTTTTGGGAACATTACAAGTGAGTGAGAGCTTCAGGATTGTAGTCCAGGCTGGAAGGTCCTTCAGGGCTTTTGGGGCTGTGGAAATCTTCTGCCAGAGGGATCTTTCATAAAACTCCTTAAGGTAAAATGAATCAATGTGGAAACTGAAGCTAACCTCCTGTTTTCCTCCTTCCTCACACTTTCAGGCCTGGAGATCCATGAGCAATTCTTGGTGTAGGCTAACAGCTCACAAAATTACTCTAATCTATCCTCCCCTTTGATAGGTAGGTAAGGAAGCTGAGCCAAGAGAAGAAATGTCTGTCCAAAGAACACTCAGTACTCCTCATGGTAGACCAGCTCCCAGGTGTCTTTTGGGGATAATAATCCATACAGCCATGCTGCATGGGCATGACTGGAGGACATGGAGCCTGTCAGTTATATCTGTGGACTTCTCACAGCAGTGATGCCATCTGTGACCCCAAATGTTGCTCAGTCCTCATGTGACAGTATTTATTTCAATGACTTAAGATACTCATGAGGCCCTTGAGATGGAGGATAGAACCCAAGTCCTTTAGTCACAGCAATAGAAAGGCTGAAGATTTGTATGAGGGATGTTCAAAGTCCCCAACTCAAAAAGAAGGGGGTCAGGTCCCTCAGTTGTAATGAGATGATGCTTCTGGCCCTGAATCAATCCAATTCAGAGTTTCAGGGTATGGTTCATTTCTACTTGGCCAGAGAACATCAGCTGGCAACCCCACCAAAGAAGAACCCAGATACTTACCCAAGAGCCAAGACAGTAAAAGCTGGCCTTCCAAAGACCAGGGAAGTACCCACACAGGCATCTTTTTCACATTTGTACCCCTCCTCATCACAGCTCATATGGGGAAGAAACCCAAATCTTCTAAAGGGAAGTGGCTTACCCAACCCAGTGAGAAACAGGACCAGATCTATGGCCAGGGCCAAGGACACCTGGTATCAAACGCCACAACTTCTGGCCATGTCTGGGCTGAGCCCTAGCTATGGGGATTAGGTTGCCTAGTATGACATTCAGCAGGGAAGGGGAAAAATCCTCTTGTTACAAGGAAGGAAACGAGGTGTATTGGTTTCCTTTTGCCACTGTAAACACGATAGCTTAAAACAACATAAATTTATTCTCTTATAGTTGTACAGGTCAGAAGTCTTGAAGGCTCTAGGAGTAATCCATTTCCTGCTCTTTATTCCTCTTAGAGGCCACCTACTTTCCTAGTTCATGGTGTCATTGTGATGGCAGTTGTATGATCATATCATCTTCCCCCAGACTTTGACCTCCCTAGCCTCTCTTTATATGTACTCTTGTGATTACCTCAGGTTTTACCTGGATAATCTGAGTTAATCTCCTTATCACAAGATCCTTAACTTTATCACCTCTGTCCAGTCTCTTTTATCATGTATTATAACATATTCCCTCAAGACCCAGAGACTGGGACGTGGATGTCTTTGAAGAGCCACTATTCAGTTCTCCAAATAGGGAAATAAACTAATGTTTGTTAAGCAGCTGTAACATGCCAGGGAGCTATCCAGGTACTTTACACTCATAGCCTTGGTCCCCAGTAAACAAGCCATTGTCAGTCTCAGCTTCTAAAAAGTGGAAAAACCAAAGCGTAGGTGGTTTAATGACAATGTCCCACAGCTCAAAATTGACACCCTAAACACATCAGAGCCTGAAATTGGTGCTTTCTGCTTTTTGTTCCGATATGAACAGCTGATAATAATTAATCTCAAAAGCCTCCAAGAAAACTTGAAATTTTCAGGACTAAGCTTGAAATAATAAGCATATTTGCAGTAAATTCTGTCTTTGCTTCCTAGAATGAGTGACGTGCTTGAAGATTCAGTGATATTTCTAGCAGCTACCTGCCTTATTCTGCCACTCTTTTTTTTAATGTACTTAGTTGTTGTAGGGTCTCGCTATGCAGCTCTGACTCATGGTGCTCCTCCTGCTTTCAGCCTCCCAGCACTGGGATTACAGGTGTGCGCTATAATAACTGGTCTCTGGCTGGCTCAGCATGCCCTGTGGGTGGGGCTGGCATGGTATGTGGTGCTGGGGATTGAACCACAGTTTCTGTGCTTGCCTAAGCAAGTGCTTTGAGCTATCTCACTGGCCCAATTCCATCACTCTTGATCATTTATGCTTTTGGTGAACACAGCAGTCTTCTAGTGGCCAGATATAATACCAAAGAAATTAATATCCAAGCATTTAGAAAATATGATGTAGAAATTTAATAGATTAATTTTATAGCCTTTAAGTATTTTTAAAAGTGCATGTTAAAAACTATAAAGGGTGGCTTGGCAGAATTCAGACTATGAGAACTGGATTTTTCTATAGGAAAATAGCAGCTGATTATAGGGGATTTGGATTTTCCCAATGTTGACTGTTCCTCCATTTTAGATGACCTAGTGGTCTCCATCCCATAGAGTGTGCCTGGACTAGCAAACAGTAGACAATTGAAGCAATTACTCACATCACTTTAAAAATAGCTTCTGTATCATACTTTGCCTCTTATGTCTGAATGCTTAGCCGTCCATTTCCTCAAAGTCACTGTCAACCACAGTGGGCAGCGTTCAGAGTTTCACACCACTCGGACCACTGCTCTGCTGCCCATGACCAGATATAAAACCCCATTGGTCCTGAAGGTGAAGCCACTGCTCTGTCTGAACACACCAACATGGCTTCAGACTTCCTCAGGCTCACTGTCAACCATTTCTGTGTAAACTAAAATCACTCTAGTATATCAGAAAAAAAAATTATTAATTTTATTGAGAAACAAATAGCAATGAGACAGTTTCAAAACAGATTAGCAGGACAGTTTCACTAATTAATACATTGCATGTTGTTGTCTTCATAGTGATTATTTATAGTACCAGATGCAGACATGATATCCTGTCCAAACACTATTAATACAAATCTTTCTTCTCATTCAGTTAAGAGAAAGAAGCTATATATCTATCCTAACTATTTTGTAAATACAGATACGAAATGGTCCTTCATTTGTATCCCCATTTTTTGGATGGCCCAAATTTTCTGATCAAGGAGATTATGGGGCACAGAGGAAAGTGATCGATGATGTAGAGTGTGCCTAAGGAGAGTCACATGGAGAGAAAACGTTCTCTCAGACGTCCACAGAGAGAAAATTGGCCAAGCAATAGCTGTGACTCATCCACATGGCTGACACTGATAAAGGATCTACAAAATGCAGTACAGGGTTCCAGGGTAAATCCTGGGGGGATTTGATTGACCTTGTCAGATACAAAGGTTACATTTCTTGTTATATAGGTCTTGCTTTATCTTGGTCTTAGCCATCCAGCAGAAAAGTATAAAAATGAGATATAAAATGTAAAGCCATGTAGTGTCAGCAGAATTTGAAGTGCATGAAGACATAGGCTAATGCTCTCTCTCCCTATGGAGGATTTGGAGGTAAATGTCCCTGAAGGGTCCCTCCTGATGGAGTACACTCACAGTCACTCTGCTGAAGAGACGCTGCCAGGACTATTTTTTGTTGTTGTTGTTGTTGTTGTTGTTGTTTTATTTTGTTTTGTTTTGTTTTTTAACTGACTTTCACTCTGCACAAATGCCTCTTAAATCAAATAAAACTTGCTAGGAAATTGCGACGTCCTTTGTTTGTTTCCAGCATTTTTAAAGTGCGTCCTTCTTTCTTAATGGCCTGGGAGGCCAAAAGTTGTCCTGAAAGCATTACCTCAGCTCTCTGCCTTCACCTCTGTCAACCTTCAGGCAATTCCTCACTCATTTGATGTTGCTGTTTCCTGCCAGATGCATAATCCATTAATACAGAAGACTGTGAAACAAATGATGCTCTTGCTACATTGCTTTCCTGGCTCTCTGCTCTCTCTGCTCTTCTAACCTGAAGGACAAAAAGATCTGAAGTTCCAAAGACAAGATCTAAATGAAGGAGAGGTCAGCGGGCAGAGGGGTCAGCACAGTCACTGGGAAAGGTGCTGCAGAGCTGGCTTTTCTCAGCTTCCTTTAATATTCAGCTCAATGTCACTTGCTCATAAAGGCCTCCCCAAGCTTTGTACTCTAAAGAAAGTCACCTCTGTATGACCTTGAGGTAAATAGAACTATTTAAAAATGGCACATATAGCAGTAGTAGCCATAAAAGACAAATTTGATAAATTGATCCCTATTAAAAATAAGAGCATTTGTTTATCAGAAAACCATTCAGAGAGTGAAATGACAAGTTTAAGAGTAGAATAATGTACCCACAGTATGTGTAGTGACTTTGGCCCAAGAGTATATAAACTGGGGATAACTATATCCTTCCAGCTTTCTCCAAATTCCACAAACACAGGTGCATTTTGAAAACTACACAGTGCTTCACCAGTATCCAGAATGACATACTTGGGTCTCTTTTGTAGGTCATTGCAAGCCAGAAAGAGCCCAAAGTATATGAGCTAATCTTCATCATTCCTCCTGATGCAGAACAACCGGAAGTAATCTTCACAGCATCAGCCCTAATCACATCACCCTTCTGCCTTAAAGCCCCGTGATGTCCATAACCAATGAGATGCCATTCCGGACCCCTTGCGTGCCCTTCAAGCACCTTATCAAACAGCCCTGCTGCCATCTCTCCACTCCATCAGTGGCAAACCCCAATCATGCTGAGAGCTTCCCCAAGCACACCATTCTTAACAATATCCCTGGGCCTTTCACAGACTCTTGTCGTTTCTTAAAACATTCTTTCCTCCTCAGTAATCTGCCACACTCAGAGATTTCAGGAACACACCCACAGTGCTGCCTGCTGTGAAGAACTGGTCTTCCATCCATGGATCTGCAGGGACTGCAGCAGCAGTTTCCCATTTCATACAAGGTCAAGGTGACTTGCCTGGATACCCTTGTAACTAATATCTACCTTAGATTCATACATGAACATTGGAAATGATCTGTCCTTTTGCCAAACTGGAACAAGGAACTTGTTGGTGCTAAGTAGAAACTTGTTGGTATCTCAGTATAACTCAGGGAGAAACTGCAGCAAGAATATGGAAAACAAAGACAAGAGACAAGAGCTGGGTCAGGTGGAGGCCTGTTTGCCTGACTACTAATAGACTCAAAGAACAAGAGTAAGGGCATTCATTTATACCTATGCAAAGCTAATATCTTTGCAAACTTAGTATCTGTTAATATTTTTTAGTGTCTTAGTGAGAGACAAGGTGACCTAGCAACTAATAGCCAAAGTTGTCCAGGCAGGATGCTTTTCTCAAGCCTGAGGTAGCTTGACCACTTTAGGCACTGTGGACTCATCCTGAACTCACACATAGCACCAATTTCCAGTATCATCCACTTCCAACAGTGCTAACAGTAGTGATACTTGGCAAGCCATTCCACAGAAGGGAGCCAGGCAAGAGGACAAAGCAGAGGCAAGAGATTGGCCTGGGAGCGAGTGTAATGGCCTTGGAAGAGCTCATGAACTCCCCATTTGAGGTCCTTGGGTTTGATGACACCCTAAATCACCTTCTTTTCCTTACTTAATTTTAATCAAATTTATAGCTAAGTAACTGTGGCATACTTTCTCTAGTACCTTCCCATAGAAAAAAGAATATTCCATTAGAATTAAATGGAAGGATTACTTCCTCTTTCTGATGTTGTTTTCTGTCCAAGACACTGTCTTGAAATAGTGATTCTTAATCTTAGTTGTAAAAAGAATCATGGAGGGCTTTTAAAAAATGCTAACACCCAGGACCAATGCTAGATCAATTAAATCAGGATGCCATGAGGCACAGGCATTAATAATGTAAGTCCTACAGAATTTTAATGGGAAGCCAAGACAGGGAGCTCTGTAGGTTGAGGAGTATACCCTAAACAGAAGGACAGTACAGTTCCATCTTACTAATGAATGCAGAAAAAGTGGGGTCATCAAATATACAAGAAGGAAGACTGGAGAGAGAATTCCAGGTAATATTGTATGGAAGGGATTTCTTAGAAAAATCCAAGCAGACTCACATGCATTAATGAGGCAGTGTGATACAGAAGTCAGGTATCAATCCAAGTTCAAGTTCTGTCTCCAGAGAAGTGAGGACAACACACTTAGTTTCCTCAGCTTCCCTATCTCGGGTTTAGGAGAAACAGAGCCACCTCTCCATCTACCACATCAGATCAAGCTACTCTTATGATGTAGGGCTGGTGAGGGAGTCTGAATTCCAGCTGAGCAGGTTGCTGAGAGATTCACCAGTTCAAACATTATAATAGCTTTCTCTATTTCCCACATCAGTTGTAATGACTGTAAAACGGCCACGATTTCCTTCATCTCCTCCATTAGTGGCTGTCTCCAGGCATCAGAAAAGCCTTGCTTCCATCTGCTATGTCAGTCATGCCTCATGCTCTTGTTGGTTCTGAGGTGCTGAAGATTTCTCAGGCACCAATGGTGTGCGCGTCCCATCTCAGCCAGATACGGCACCCGGTTTGCAGCAAGTGTAGCATCAAGCCAACTTTGCTCTCTAGAGGCTCCTCTACAGGCATTATCCAAAAGATTTCCTTTGAAATACCAGCACATTTCCCTGCTACACAGCCCAGAGATTGCAGGTTTATTCCACTTTAAGTTGAGAAGTGCATTGAAAGTAAATGAGAGAGGCATCTTCAGAGTTGGCTGAATGGTGTTTTTTGAAAGGAGAATATGTTAGCTAATACAAAGTTTAATTCTAGATGTCTGGTGAAGGGATCTCTCTTTGTAGATCTGAATGGAAAAAAGAAGTAGGAACATCAGGATTTTAAACTTGAGAAAAGAGTAGAAATAAATGATCAACTTTGCTTTTCATGGATCTGAAGTGATGTTTCTTTCTTTTCTTAAAATTTTGTGTCCAACGCAGATCAAACTCATAGTGATCCTCCTGATATTCAGCCTCCCCAATCAAGATTACAGGCATGTACCACCGTGCTAAGATTCTGTCACTAGGTCCACCCTGGGGCAGAACCGGCATGGGCATGGCCTGTGGTGCCAGGGATCCAACTCCAGTCCCTGAGCTTGCCTAAGCAGGTACTTAGTCCACTCAGCTATCTCATCTGCCTTTACAGTGGCATTTTAAAAAACAGACACATACACATGCACATATGTGCACATACATGCATACACCCACACTACAACTTTTACTAGGGAAGTGCTTAAAAACAGCATTTACTTTTTTTTTTTCTTTTTTTTTTTTTTTGCAGAACTAAGGATTGAACTCAGGCCCTTGTGCTTGCCAGGGAAGCGCTTATTCTACTGAGCCATCTCCTGGCCCAGTTATACTAAATATAATACGTAAAAATCTACACACATCAAGCTCCAATAAAACAAATCATTCCAAATCATTCTTGTTGGCATAAGAAAAAAATCTATGTCAACAATAACAACTACATGTGTGTTGAGCATGTCATACGTTTCAAAACATTTGCAGCAAACTACATTGATAGTACTACAACTATCATTTCTAGAAACAACGTGAAAAGGGCAGAGAAGCTAATTCACTGAATGAATATTTGGCTTCCTTAGCAGAAGGGTTAGTGACTTACATTGTTAACCAAATTATTTGTGGGGCTTCTGACCCTTTCTACTGTCAGATCTCTCCCTTTTAGTATTACATACTCTGTGATGGATGAGTGGATGAAAGGGTTATCAATGTGCCTTTAGACATAAGGGGAGAAGTCAGTGTGAGAAGGGCAAGAATAAGAAACTGGATCCAAAGAACATCGAGTCAAAGGTGAGAGGCATATTCCTTCTAAAAGTGGAAAATGAGAAAATTGAATTAAAATGGTCTTTTAAGTCACTGACTCTAGCCAAACTTGATCCTTTTACTCAACCAGGCATTGTACTTAGCACCAGGAACTCAAGACATAAGCAGGAGTGAGGCAGAAATGGTCCCTGGAACCATGGAGTTTACAGTCTTATATGTAAAACTTATACATTCTACCCCCTTAATCTACTATCAATTTTCTTCCCCAAATTTTGATACATGTTCAATAAATGCATAATAAACTGCAAAGTCTTAAGTGAAATTTGTTTGAAACAGAGTGGAAATATTAATACTGTCCTCTCAGTGCACTTAGGCAGGAATGAGGAGGCTATAGAGGGACAAAGAGAAGGATCATGAGAAGTAGCCAAGGAGAGAACTTGACATTTTTCTAGTATCTGGAGGAAAAATTAGGCACTGGGATACTTTTAGACACAATGAGAGAAACCCAACCATGGAAGACTTTCTGATGCATACAGTTGAGATGTGTATAAATATGTGTGCCTTCAGGTACAGCAAATCAGAAGCCTGATCTCTCTCTCTCTCTCTCTCTCTCTCTCTCTCTCTCTCTCTCTCTCCCTTCCTCTCTCTTCCCACTCTCTCTCCATTTTATACCTAGGTACAGAAGAAAACACCCAAGAATGTCTTCACATCAGAATTCCTAAAAACTATCTGGCTGCATATCAAAGCTTACAGATGCAAAATATACCCACTTCTCAACCAATTGCAATGTCTGGGGATGTCATGCCTCACTTGGGTCTACACCTCAAGCTCTTTATTCTTGGAACATGAGAGTCACATATTCCAGATGTGAAAAACAGGCTGGCTCCTTAGAGATTCCTGTAGGCATGCAAGCAAAAGTGGCATGTTCTATTTGTGCAGCTCAACAGAGAAACAAAATTGATACTCATTAAAACATGTCATCTGTGTCCAGGAAGTCTCTAAAAGGCTGAGCACACACCCAAAACTGTTCAGGAATTGTAAGGAATCAACTCATCTCCAGATAACAAACTCCCTAAAAGAGGATACTCTTGCACATTCCTTCAGAAGAAAAAGGATATATGGACTCTGCCACAGTATACCTTGCTTGTCAAGTATGAAATTTTTAAAAAATCTCTAAAAACTCCTCAAAACCTGTCACATTCATGAAAGTAATAATTAGATATTTGAGTTCTGGACAGAGTCTGAATGACTTATGTAAAATTCATGCAGAACTCACAAAGTCAAAATCAGAGAGAGGGAGAGAGAGAAAGAGAGAGATCATCAGAGATCATTCAAAGTATTTTTTCTGGCAGCAGACAAATATGATGAGTAAGTAACAAAATAATTCAATTCAAATAGCACCTGCTCACAGAATTCCCTCTCCTCTGTGCAGAGTAGGTTATGCTGACATGGCTTCTCTGAAACTGAGGCATGGCTGTAATGATGTAATGAAGTGGTTATTGATCCTGGTAGTGGTTGGAGCCTAACTTCTAGGCTTGGTGGAGTTCGAGCACTTCCTCCTATCATACGGGCCAGCTCCCTGCAAGGACCCCAACCCCACTGCAAGGGCCACATCAGTTATTTCAAGAGAAGGAAGGGTAGGTCTCCCTGACTTCTTTAAAATCAAGAGAAGATGCTAGAGAGAAGTGGTAAAACACATGAGCCCTGGCCAGAAGACCCTGAATTAATTGTCAGATCTTAGTGCAACTTTCTTTGAAACTCATAACAGCCAGGCTCTCTCAATAATGTTTTAAGTGACAGCTTTGTAAAACTCTTCAGCAATATACAAAGAGATTCCTCTGTTTGTTTGGAAACAACTGGATCAAGGCCTACTGTCACTCCAGTCTCAATATCTTATGGTAACTCCTTTTTTGATTCTTATAAAATAATATTTGCTAATGGACAGCCGATAGCTCAGTGGACTAATGCACCTGCTTAGGCAGACACAAGGGCCAGGGTTCAATCCCTCTGTGCCATGCCAACCCTGCCCATGGGGTATGCTAACACAGAGATTGAAACTAGGTGTGGTGGCGCACACCTGTAATCCCAGCACTTGGGAGGCTGAAAACAGAAGAATCACTATGAGTCCCATCTACATAGTAAGATCCTATAGGCCCTGTCGACCCTGTCCTAAATACAGAAAAAAAAAAATTTGTTAACACCACATTAGATGAAGAGAAAGGGATACACAGATTCAGAGCCAATCTCCAGAGTATCACATTAGAGATACAGTTTGACCACTGTGCAGAGAGTTTCGGTGGTATAAATTTTTAAAGGACTATATGAAAAACTTTTAATGCAGTTATTCATTGACTTAAAATTTTCACTTGAAATTTATACTCAGATATTTTTATACAGTAGGTATTATTTAAAAAGACAATGAATGTTTAAATTTAAAATTGAGTATTTAGGATGCATCCTATCTTTTGCTTTAACTGTAATAAGGATGTTACAATGAATATTCTCATTCTTATAATACTCATGTTTGCATATACAAGATGTGATAAAAATATTTGTGAATATTTAAGTAACATTTTTATTGCAGGCAAAAGGACATTGTTGTTAATTATCTTCAAAAAATATTTCCTCGCTTCCAACACACGCTCCATTTCCCTCACTGCTTTCTGAAGCAGTTCCGAAAGTGTCTTTGATTGTGCTGCCATGGCTGCCTCAATGTCCTGAATCAATTCAGAACCTTTGGTGCCAGGCCCAGCTTGTAGGTCACTGGGCACACACCATGCTTTTGCCAGCCTACCTTCCTATTGCACGGCGCCCAGCAGCAGCGTTAACAAGCTTTCGATCATACTTCATAAAGATGCTCATGAAAGAAGACTTCCAGAACCATCCCATAAAGTGCAAAGATTGATGGGATAAACGTGTGTGAAGCAAGAGAGGTTATTTTGAGGGCAGGCATGCAGTGTGTGTTTTACTGTAATAAGTTTTTAAGTAAATTTCACTGTATATTTGATCCCATCGTATATGTGCAGACAGGAGTAAAGACAAGGGTATTTATTGTGACATCATTGTGTAATAGAGTATAGACAGATCTTAGCTACTCGATATTAGGAAGGTGTTCAATACATTGTGGTACAGTAATGTATTCCAACAGTAATGCATTTTCTAGCCATTAAAAACAGTAAGACTGTTTACATGCATAGATTTAAGACAAAATCTAAAATGTACACCTAGATAAAAAGACAGAGTAAAGAACTATATAAAAGATGCTGTCATTTGATGAAGCAAGGAAGGGAAACTCATACATATAAAGACTTGTAAACATATATACAATCTATGCAAAATTCAGAAGGCATCACTTCCACTGGCACCCTTTAGAAAAAGCAAATATTCTGGGACCATTGTAGGGGAAGATTTGATTTCTGTTCTAAACCCATGTGTGCAATTCGAGGTACCTATTGAAAAACCTAATCTAACTAAGAAACAGAAAACTTTCTTTTCTTGAGAAGCAAATTACACAGAAATAATAACTGCAGATGAACAAAAGGAAAGGAAAAATCAGTCAAGCATTATATTAATCACTTTGTCATGCATGGGACAAAATACTTGTCACATTCATGGTTCCAGAGGTTTCCCAGCCCAACAACCTAAGGATAAGGCAGAAAAGGAACAGCAGAAGGCTGTGGTGGAGGAAAGTGCCTAACCCAGGGCAGCCATCGGGCAGAGTGCAAAGAGCTGGGTTCTAAACTATATTCCTGCTGGGAAGATAGCTCAGTGGTATAAGTGCCTGCCTGGCAAGTGCAGCAACCTGAGTTCAATCCCCAGTACAGCAAAAATAAAAATAAAAAATATAAAAACAAAAATATGTTCCCCTGGTCATGCCCATAGCTGCCTACTTCTTCCCAGGAGGCCCCATCTCCTCACAGCACATGCCGCTATGAGCTCATCCATGGATGACCCCACTAACGTGTACAATTCCCCCTTCTCTTATCGCCCTCTAAAACCCCTCTTATTAATGTGGGACTTGGGGGAACATTTTAGAACTAAAACATAATGTATGCTATTCTTTGTCTTTTTCTTGTACCTAATAGAATTCTTTTTTTTTTTTTTCAGCAAATTAAAAAACCGTTTAAAGATTTCAAGGTGACTTGGTTGAATTTACCTTGCTAACCTTTTATTTTTCCTTCTTGTTTTTTCAAATATCATTGATTAGATTTTGCTTGTGAAGACTGACTTCAGATCTGGAGATTTAACTTGGATACTGGGCTAGCAAGCTTCGCCAAGGAGTTAGAAGATTTAGCTAGCAGCCATTGGAATTCAATATATCTTGTCTTTCTTAATTCCCATAAAATACTTTAATGTTCCATTGATTGCCAACTCAACTGTTTTAACTAGTACCTAGAATCTACTTGGCAGATAGTAAGTTTTGTGAGATAATATGCCATTTGATTTCATGCTAATATTATGTTCATGATGGCAATATAAATGAGTCAGTAAAAAGCAATTGTGAATGATTAAATGTCAAGGACTAAGAAAATACCCTGGCATGACACTGAAGCATGGTGTAACTTCAGAAAGGCCCTTTTCCAAGTTTGGACACAGGCAGGCAGCACGCTTAATGAGAAACATATTTTGGTTAAGTTCCACAGTGAAAACCAGACCTACTTTTTTCATGAATGTTGTTTTTAGATTCTTTTAGAGCTAAGCTCAGCTGGAGGATTTCTTTTGCACAGCTCCCTCTGTCTGAGGCCCTGCATGCACTAAAAGAAAATTAAAAAAGAAAAAAAGAAAAACACTTGCTTTACCTTCCCTAAAGTTTTAAAGTTTTCTACAGAGATTTTCTTGTTTCTCATTTTTTTTCTACTCTACTGATCAAAGAATCCTTCCTACTACCTACCACATATCTTCTGGTTCATGAACAGAGGACTTCTTCATGAAAGAATCTTACCTATCTTTCTCTCATCCTTTTGTCTTTCAGGTCTAGATAAGAAAACTTCTCTCACAAAGCCATGGCATAGACATAGCAGAAATGACCCATATAGTGCCCAGTGCCTGTTCCTTTCAGTTAGTAATTGGGGTCCTCAGTTTAACTTGCCAAAAAAAAAAAGCAAGAAAAAAAATCTCATTTACTTATCCAATCAAGCAGAGTTGAGCACCTGTGTAAGTCAAGAGCTGGCACAGGTGTAGAAGGGGAAGCACATAGGTGCGTAAGCCACTACCCTATTTCTTGATTGGCAGAGAGAGAAAAAGCAAGGTACTAGGGTGTGAGGCAAAAGAAGGGGACATTTCACCTGAATGGAGCATCTTGATGAGCTGCTTGGGATGGGAGGAGGAGTGAGGGTAACTCCCCAAGGATCATACCAAGACTGGCTTCCAAAGAATTTGGGATAGATAAGAGGGTAAGCAGGATGGGCTTGAAGGTCTGGGTCAGGGTGGAGAACTGATGTCCATTATAGACAAGAGCAGTCAGCAAGTTTTAAAAAGTGGGAGAGAAACACCAGCTCTCTCTCTCAGGAGCCAAGCTCCACAGGGATTCAGAGCCCAGATTCCCCGAGATATGGCTAGAACTGTAGTCTCGGCAGGGTGTGACTCTGTCCTCCTATTGTCTTTGCATGTGAGTTTTGAGAACCACAAAGAATAAGATGCCCTTAGCTCGGACTGCTATAATAAATATGTGAGAGTGAGTGGTTCCTATAAAACAGGAATCTGTATCTCACCGTTGATGATTGAAGTGCCAGCAGATCCTCAATCTGGTTTGCAGACAGCATAGCTGTCTTCCCATTGGATCCTCACCTAGAGGAAGGCAGAGAGTTCTAACGTTCTGACCTAATCTCATTCATGAGGGTGTACACTCATAATCTAATCATTTCCCCAAATCACCCATTTCCAAATGTCATCACACTGGAGTTTAAAATAGGAGTTTAAGAGGCAGCTATTCAATTTCAGCAGGATAATACAGAGAAAACACTGAGACTCCCAAGAAACACACAGATACATTCTGGATGGTTAACAACCTAAGTTCACAAGTCAGAGTTAGAGAAATAGAAGAGCCACAAGGCCAGCCAACATTTTGGCCCTAGCCTTTCAAGGTCAGCGAAGACTCAGGACATAGGAGAACCTGTGCTGCAACATCAAGAAACTCAGGTGAGCTACAAATTTTCTGAACAAGGAGATTATGGAGCCACAAAGGAAAGAGATTGAAGTTCTATAGTGTGCCTGGGGAGAGTCACATGAAGAGAAAGCTTTCTCTCAAGCTCTCACAGAGAGCAAACTGGTCAAGCATTGCCTGTGACTCATCCACATGGATGACACAGACAAAGGAACTACAGAATAATGTACAGGACTACAAGATAAATGATCTATCTAGGTCTTAACCATCTAGCAGAAAAGTATAAAAATGAAGTATACATCATGGGGCCATAATATTAAGCTGAGCTATAAATGGCTATGGTCGACAACTTCTTTGAATAACTCACTATTGTTGTAGAATGCTGGACTGTGTTGGATTGTGGTGTCGAGTTCAAGCATCTAAGTTAGTTGAATGTCAATGGAGTGCCCACCTTTGACAGGTATAGACAAAGGAAGGGGTGTAGAAAGAAAAAATCATGATGTGTGTGTATAGACAGTGCAATTGGGATAGATAATGCTGTGCATCTACATAATTCTATGAGAGGCAAGATCTGCACTAATGGTGGTTGGACAGGATATTATGTCAGCTTCTAGTACTATGGTCATCCACTAGGAAAATAATTATTGAATTTTTGATATAATTCAGATATAAAAAATAAGTAAGCAGCTACACTCTTAATTCACTGATAAGAGATATCTGCTAAAATAATATCTGTAAGTATAATATCATGTATGCACCTTGTACAATACCAAAACATTATGAAAACAGTTTGCAATGCATTAATTTATCGAATCTGTATGGTTAAAGTGTCTTGAAACTGTCTGATTGACAGTTTATTGTAGTTCAATTAAATAAATAAATAAATAAAAGAAACACACAGATACAGACAGGTCGTGAGAGAACTGGACTGTGGTGGTGGATAGGGAAAGGCACAGGCACAGGACAAATGGTGTGGGAAGGGTGTCCACAGGCATCAAGGTGGGAAAGCACAGGGCCTGTGTGCAGAGTATTTGTGGGGCTCAGGGCTACCGTTCCAGCTCATTTGGCTTCCTTCTACAACTCCTGTTCAACAGTGTGCTGGTCTATTGGCTTTGTTAAGCTTCTGAGAATCCCTGTGTTATCAGAGAGCACCTAGAAGAAATGTAATTAGGATCCTGAAAGGTGTAGGGTAAGTTTAGTCTTTCTAAAGAGTTGCCCATACATCCCAGGAGCCAAGAGCTCATTTTTATCCCTCATCTACTCAGCTGCCATAACTGATTCCTAATGCTGGCCATTTGGCAGCAGCAACTGGGCATGCCCCGGCCACAGTGGCCAGCTTCTCTATGTGAAGGCTAAACTCACCCCTGCTTACCTCCTCACCCATCTCACAAAGTTTGCTTCAGTCTCTCCACAAGTGCCACTGCTTTCAGAACTTAAAACAAGGCCATACCTTAACACAAACAACAGAAAGGAGCTCTCCCTGCAGAGACTGCTAGGGACACAGGGCAGGGCTTTGCTATGGATTCAGGGTCCCCACAGCAGCTAAGCAGCTGGACCATTGCTGAATGTGGATAAAGCCCAATATGGTGGTAACTCTTCGTCAAATGCAAGTAGACAGCTTTGTACCTCTACCTCTCCATCAACAGAGTCAAAGTAACATGAGACTAAAGAAGGAATACACAGGAACTCTGGTCTGCCTTTTCTTTCCTGTGTGGTGTTAAGCAGATAAACAAACTGTTGGGTGCCTCTATGTATTCATATACAGAAAGTTACTTTTCTTCTTCTGTGTCCAGCTTCTGAGATCACAAAAGTCTCACCTGCTATACACAAAAATCCTCTGCATGGTGTCTGAACAATTCAGCATCCTGTCCCAGGGCCACACTCAGTGGAACTCTAGCTTCTCTAAGAGAATTTTAAAATGATAGACCAATGCTCAGGCCTACCCCAGGTCCCAGACCAAAGATGTCAGCATTTCTGGGAACAGGGTGGAAGCAAACTGTACATTTAGTTAATTAATTAATTATTTTACTCAGGGCCTACAGGTTCTCACTACACAGATCGGACTCGAAGTGATCCTCCTGTTGTCAGCCTCCCAAGCACAGGATTACAGGCATGTGCCACCACCCCCAGTCTCAGTCGCTGCAGGCCCTGGGGGCGGGACCAGCACGGCATGCCGGGATTGATCCCCGGTCCCTGAGTCTACCTAGCCAGGCACTTTAATCCACTGAGTTATCTGGCCAGCCCACAAACTGTACTTTAAAAAATAAAAAAAGCACCCTGGTTGATTCTGATGAAGCACCATAATTGAAAATACTGTACTCTCAAACCCCAAATCTAAAATCAATGCTTAGCTGAAGTCTATACTCCCAGCCACCCACCCTGGAGCCCAACTGCCCCATCTCTGCTGTTTGCAAGATTTATGGCTCCACATTCAAGGAATCTTTGGCGCAGAAGGTGGCTCTAGCATTGCTACTTTTCTACTTTATTTCCATCATTTCTCAACTCTTCCCAGGTGTGCTGGTAATTACAGCAGGGCCCTCCCAGCCAGCCTCACCCTCTAAGCCGACGTTTCCCTTTGCGAAACCTTTTGAATTGATGCAGCTTCCTGATCCCCAGATTTATTGTCTATTGATTGCATGGGATTCATTACTTTCTATTGACTGCTCATGCTGCTGGTATTATGTAGAAATGCTAATTTCACAGTAATTTATACCATATGTGGATCATCCAAGTCAAAAAAACCCTCTTTCTCTCCCTTCTATAGATTTAGCTCATTTCCTTTTGGGGAGTGGCATGATGTACATGAAATCCCCAAAATGAATGTGTCACATTATTTTGATGTGCAGCCAGGCTGCCAAGCAGCCTTGGCTTCCTTCACTGTCGCTGCTTTGGGGGAACTCTTGAGGAAAAACATGGTCCTTGGGGAGCAGAAGCAAGAAGTGGAAATGCTGCCCCCAGAGGACAGGGGTCAGGCACAGATTAAGTTTCCTCAACACCTCCTCAAGGTTGGGATTAGGTCTCCCCCCAGCCCCTAGGTAGACTTTAGTCCCAATCCTGTCAGCCCCATTTTTTTCTGTGCTGGAAATTGGAAGGGACATGAACAAGTTGCTTCTGCCCTTAGGAGACCTCCCCCCTGTATCCTACCTCTTCAATCCCACTCCACAGATCAAGCTTAAAAAACACCTTTTGCTTGAAATGGTAGTGAGCACAGAATCCAGTATAAAGTATGGAATCCACACAAGTGAACCTGTGTTCAACTCCTGGCTCCAGTGTAAGGTTAGACAACTTCCCTTGTCTTCCCACCTCAGCCTCCCCAACCTCAAATCAAGGACGATGTATAAGTGGGAAATGTCTTTGATGCCCAAAGAAACATCAAACTTATATAGCTCTTAGCAGCTCTCGCCAGTTTAAGCTGCTAAAGACCTTGAGTGTCTAGAGTGCTAGTCTCCACACTGAATCTATTTAAAGTTTCTTACCTGCACAATGAATATAGGTTTTATTGAGGCAGCTGAGTTCAGACCTGTGGACTTGTTCCATCCACTCCTAAGCACCCTGCCCCTAATCAATAAAAGCACAGTGTTATGTGTCTTCCTCTCCTACTAATTCAAAACCAATGTCTCTTCCTTTATGGCAAACTTCTTGGTAAATTTATTTATTAGTATATAATCCCTTCCTAATTCTTACAGTTCACAAATCAAATTCTATGTTTTTCAGATCTTCAGTGTACTTTTTATAATGGTAGCAACTCTCTGACATACGGTATTGAAAGGATTAAATGAAATAATATATGTAGAACTCAGCACAGTGCCTAAAACCAGGTAGAGCTTCTAAAATGTTAGCCATTAATTAAGAACAAATCAGCCTCTCAACAGACACTTTCTGAATAAATAAAGGTGCTACTGTATGTCTTTCCCATAAATTACCACAGTTGAGTCTCTATCTAAAAATTAGAAACATGGAACAGGTCTCATAGATTAAAAAACATGGGCCTCAGAGTTGTAAGAGTCTTATCCAAGATTTCAAATACAACAGGATCTGACCGGGATTCAGCTCTACAGCTGTAGGCTCCAGGGGTAAGATCTCTGCCTGCACAGAAAGATGGGACCCGAACTGTGAGCACTCCCAAAGCCAGGACGTGGTGCTCACATGCTGCTTCCACATCTCATCTCCTTTCTGTCTCTTCTCTGCCTTCCCTTTCCCTCTTTCCAAAGTCTCCTTTGCCTGCCTTCCTCAACCCCTCATTCCTCTCAGCAATTATTTCTCTATGTGGAAGATGGAGGGCTGGACAGATTATGCCCATCACCTTCTTTGACAGGATATAGGTTCTTAAGGTGTGAGTGGTAGAGACAGAGTTTTCCTGAAAGTAGAGAAGGTAGATGGGTAAGGGCACATTGATAGCTTGACTCCTCAGAGGTAGTGTTGAAACATGCTTGGGCTAAGAAGGAGAAATAGAAGCCAGGGGCAAGATAAAGGATAGCTAAGAAGCAGAAAATCCAGGAGCTAGAAGCAAGGGCTTGAAGGTCTGGGAACACAGATTCAAAGCTCAAAGGAGGATGTCAGGAGGGGGAAGGAGAAACAGAGAGACAGAGAGACAGAGAGAGAGAGAGAGAGAGAGAGAGAGAGAGAGGCTCTCTGCAGATGTACATCAATATGAAAGCTCTGAGTTCAGTTCCCAAATACTGAAAAATAAATAAATAAATAAATAAATAAATAAATAAAAGACATGAAGATGATATTAACACTTAACAATAATACCTCAGTTCACAAACGCTACTGCTCACAAAGCCCCCATGAGGGGCTAACAGCACTGCAACGATCTTTCCCCTCACAGACAACCAACACGGATGTCTCACCTAGAGTTGTGGAGCAAATGAAGTTCATGAACTGCGGTACCACTGTATGTCCTAGGGTATCACAAAGGATAAAGAAGGTAGCACAAGTAGATGACTTAGAATACCATTTGGAATAAAGTAAGAACTTGTTTCTTTCCTTTCTTTCTTTTTTTTTCTTTCTTTCTTTCTTTCTTTCTTTCTTTCTTTCTTTCTTTCTTTCTTTCTTTCTTTCTCTTTGTGTGTGTTTTAGGAAAGGGTTTACAGGATGCTCAGGGTCTTGCTACTAGATCTGACTCGTAGTGATCCGCCTGGTTACAGCCTCCCAACAGCTGGGATCACAGGTGCCCGTCACCACGCCCAGTCTCAAATGCCCTCTCAGCACACCCCGGGGGTGGGGCCGGCAGCGCAGGCCCAGGTATCCAAGCTCCAGCCCCTGAGCCTGCTTACAAATGCTTTAACCCACTGAGCTATTTGGCTGACTCTATTCGTTTTTATTATTTTAGTTTCACTTCTGCAGCAACTGTCCCTCCACGAAGTAATTCATCTCTTCACTTTTTAAAACGCAAGACTGCTAAGCGAGCCATACCTACAATGCCTCCAGAGTACAGCCCTTGCCTATCTCTCCAGCTTTAGTTTTTTACTTGGCATTTCCACTCTCTGTGCCTTAAAGCAGCTCAGATATGGTTCTCACCTTGTGTAGAGCACAAGCCAGTCCTCCTCGGTGCTCCAGTCTCCTTGCAGGTCTCAGCTTATAATAGCAAAAATCACTGGTCAGTTTCCTGCATAAAAATGCAATCTCCATAAAGCAGAAAGCTGACAAGGCAGCTGTGGGGTTTACTGGGGCTTCTTGTTTGTTTTGTATTGTTGTATCAAGAAATATACAACATATTATTGTGTGATATACATATCATATATACGATATGTGTTTCATATATATGTTATATCATATATATATATATACACACACACACTATGGCTAAAAAGGTCCACAAGAACAGAAGCAGTAGCTGCATCAGGAATTACTACCATAAGCCCTTTTCACCATTTAAATCATATATCATATAAAAGTACTGCTTAATCAAAAGAAATCCACGGTGTATATTTTTAAATAAAGTTTAAAACTTGACACTTCAAAGAGGATGGGGTTAACACTGGAACAAAAATCCATAGAGAACAAAATAAAGAGATCAGAAATTATAAAAAAAGTAGCAGGAATTGCTTTGACATTAATTCTACAGCCCAAGACCTTGCTGTCAGACTATTCTCAGGTTCCTGTTAACTGGCTCTGCCCAGGGAATACAGCGATACCTAACCAATAACAGCTATGCCACACACTAGCATACAAATGGCCATGTAGCAAAATGGCATTGCAATCTTCAACAAAAACCCTGGAGGCAGAAGGAAACTGAAAAAATGTCTTCCCAGGAAAAATACTAGATTTCTATGTGCATCAAAATTATCAAAGAAGTATTAGGGTAAATTTAGCACTCTTTCTGAAATTGAAGTACTCAAAAGATATACAAAAGATATATCCTTTCTCAACAAGTTACTACAAGTTGTGCTCTTCCAGAATGAGGGATAATTATTAAAAGATGTGAATTTTAAGAAAACATAGGTCTCACAAAGGAGAAACCTGAAGGAAATTTGCAGAACAAAAATCACCCAATCCAGATAAAGTATACACACACGCACACAAAAAAAAAAAAAAAAAAAAAAATTGCCCAGAGGGAAGAAAGAGGAAGAATTACATGGGGGCTGAGGAGGTAGCTCAGTGGTCCAAGTACCTGCATAACAAGTGCAAGGACTAGAGTTCAGTCCCCTGTACCATATGCTGCGCACCCCCAGAGCCCCAGGCACACCGTGCCAGCCCCAAAACCATGCAAGGTTGTGCACGCCTATAATCCCAGCACTGGGGAGGCTGATACAGGAGGATCACTACAAATTTGAGCAGCATCGAGAAACCCTGTATCAATAAACACGTAAATAAATAAATATTTTTTTAAAAAATAGTTAAATGGAAATTACATAAATTAATAAATAAAATGATGTAATCATTGCGGGAGATCTCTACAATAAATGAAACAATGACAGCATATTAGCTAGCCAGCAGTAAAATTTACTGCATAGTCATGGTGATGCAAACAAACAAGACTCTGCAGAGCAGGAAAATGAAGAATAAAGAAGACTGAATTCCCATCTGCAAGAACAGTGTATAAATATTATTGTGAAACATCATGGCATACATTCTGAGGAACAGCTTTTAACAGAACAGGTGGGAAGTAAGAGAGGTAACTTGCAGTCTACATTATAGAAGATGTTATAACTGCTTGACGTTTTCAACTATTTCTTTTAAATGACTTTTATTCAAAAGAAAGCAAAGGCTTTCTTCCTGAATGTGGAGAACACTTTGAAATTCTTTCACAGAACTTTTTTCTTTTATACTTTATCTAGATTGGGTGCTTTTGTTCTGTGAATTTCTTTCTCGGTTCTCCTTTGTGAGGGCTGGGGAGATGGCTCAGTGGAATAAGTGCTTGCCTGGCAAGTGCAAGGGCCTGAGTTCAATCCTTAGTTCCACCAAAAAAAAAAAAAAAAAAGAGAGGTCTCCTTTGTGAGACCTGTTTTTCCTGGAATGCAGTTTTTTTTAATGTGTCTTATTTTTCCTATCATTTTATGTTGGAGTCTCCCCAAAGCAGACCCTGACACAGAATGTTAGGGCAAGCAATTAATTCTGGAGGTCATTCTAAGAAACAACGAAGGAATGGAAGCATGAAAAAAAAAGAGCCAAAACGTGAGTGGAGGGGACCAGTAGTACTACAGCAAATGAGACACAATCTGGCAGGAAACCTTCTGAAGGACCCCTTGGAATGTGCTTCAGAATTTTCCTTCCAAGTTTCCACGGGCCAGAAGATCTGGGCTGTCTCCCTACGTAGCCACTTCCACAACTGAATGATAGGCGGTTACTCTGTTAACTTCCCATGGGCAAAGCCCGTGGATCACATGCTGTGAGTTCCTACACCCAGAGAACAGGCTTGGGTGAAGGAAAACAAGTGCTGAAGGCGTGCAGGCCTCAGGGAGCGTGGACTTTGTCTGCCAACAGTGCAGACGGCCTCTGATTGCCTCCTGGGACTACACACGGGCATCTGCTATTCCAGAAGACAAGGCCTGGCACGAGTGTGGTCATTAATAAATGGTACAATGATGGGTGGCTAGGCGGGTGGGTGGACAAACCAGGAGAGGAACCAGTAAAGGACTGGGTCGATTTCTGTTAGTGTATTGAAAGCAATAGTTAGTGTATATAGCGTTTGATCAGTCTTCCGTGCCTGGTAATGTGAGCAACTACTTTGAAGATAACAACAGGTAATGTAATAACTACTGTTAATTTCCTGTCATCTGTTTAGAAATTCTGTATCATTTTTGTTGTTTTTTAAATTCTCTGACAGCAGGCACCTGAGCATGGAGGAAGTTTATAATGGAACTTGAGTCTAGGCTGATAAAATTTGCTTTAATTACAATTTTTGAGACAATTTTGCTATACACATGCAGGCATGCATACACAGAGAGATAGAGACAGAAACAGAGAGACAGAGACACAGACACACGGAGACAGAGACAGACAGTGACAGAAACACAAAGAGACAGACAGAGAGAGAGAGAGAGTCACACACACACCACCAAAGGAAAATACAGAAGTAACTCCCCAAACAGATGCCAAAAGCTCCATTCCCTGCTGTCTCTCTCAAGGCCATATTTTGATTAGGAACTTTTGTGGCATTACTTCCATAAATCATATTAAATATATTCTTTGCTCTATGGCTGGTGCGCACCAGAACCGCCAGCTGTGCCGAGACAGCTGCTAAATTAGAATAATCTTAAATCAGCCGCAGATGCCTGAGTGTTTACAGCCCTGAAGTTCCTCCTGCCATACCTCTTTCTCCCTCCCTCCTCCCACAGACCTAATCTTCATGATGCTCTAAAGCCGCCTGCAGGACAGGAAGCTCAGAGCCAAGGGACAGAAAGTAGAAATGCATATGTCATGTCGTCAGCCACATGTCCAGCTTGAGTCTGTCTCTGTCCTGTGAGGGATGACAGGAGAATGAAAGGAGGGATTCCCAGGTAGGGTCAGACCCAGCAGCAGCAGGGCTGCCCAGACCTACAGCTCTCAGCTCTTCCTCCTTTCAGGACCTGAGCTCAGACACCATCTTAAATGTAATGTAAAGAAATACACCAAGCATAGGATGTTTTCAAGTAGACGGGAGAAAGCATTTACTCACTTTCTCAAGTGAATGTGGAGCTCACTTCTGGGAGAAGACTTTAGAGTGACCCCTCTCACGAGGCAGTGGAAGGTGAGGACACTGAGAGGACGGGTGACAGGACATTGGTGGCATATTGCCTTGGGCAACAGCAGCAGAGAAGAAGGAGGGAAACTTGCAAAGCAACAACTGAGGCCCGGTGGGAGGCCGGAGCAGCATCCACACACGCAGACTGACTGTCGTTTCTTTTCTTTGCTCAATATCTGAGAAAGTGCTGCTGCCTGTGCTGTGGCTTACAGTGACTTCCCAGAGCTGCCGGTCAGAGAAGCCAGGTGAGCTAAGAAGTGTCATTTGTTTCACCTGGTAGCTCAGGGATCGCCATCCCTCGCCCTCAGGATGAAACATACCAGCGACCAAATGACCACCATTCCATAGACTGGGGACTCCTATGCTGGGGGGGGGATGGGAATGGGGGACAAGCGGGAAGCGGGACTTCCTGCGAGGTGGAGCAGGTGATGATGAGAAATGGAGATAACAAGCCGCACCTGTGCTCCTGCGGGGTGGGGTGGGCTAGGAACAGGGGGTGCGCTGTGCCGGGTGGGTTAGAGGAGGTAGGTTTGTTCACGCCCAGTCCCTTGGTGAATACCTGGGCCTGAGGTCAGCAACAGCTCACTAGCCTGGCTGTGTCACTGTGAGACCTCAGAAGGCACAGAGATTTTGCTTTCTGTGCGTTATTTGTAGACAGAAGGTTCTTCTAGAGAGAAGCTAGAGAGCCTCCCTGTGCCATGCTGGGATGCTCACAGGCTGCCGTCTTCCCCCTCCCTGTACACCGCCTTTGCAATCTAATCTCCCCATGGGCAGCAGGCCCTTCCCTGCCCCAGAGAACAGGTCATACGACTTGTTGTGGTTGGTACGATGCTAGAAAATGTGGCTCACGTGTTAAAGAGACTTCTTTTCTTCCAACATTACTATAAGAAGACAAGAAAGAACTGTGGGCACGTCCTTGGGCCTCAGCCACAGTGCCAGGCACAGAGACTGCATTAATGAAGGACTGATTTTAAGCCTGACTTCCAATGTGCTGTACTGTGTGGACTTTATGTAGAAAGAGCTGACATGGAATTCAGGAAGGTCTGGGATGATCAATGAGCACTCTCTGGAACACCTGCTACCTCTTCTTAGACTGAAATATTCCTGAAGGCAAAACCATCAGTAGGAAAAGCTTTTACCCTTGCCCTTCCCTCATCACTGTTCTCCCTCACCCAGTTTTCCAGATCCCCAAATGCTCCTGTCTGTGCTATTCCAAAGACTGGACAGAAAATGGAGCTCCAACCTTAGGGACATTTATGTGGGAAAAATAGAAGGGGCCCTTCCAAAAATCATGACTCTTGCAATTGTGGGTGCTTTGGTTGTGTTCTCCTGAGGACAGGACTATGATAAAAACCTGGATAGAGTGATTTCTCAGTTATTTGATTCAAATAACCAAGCGAGAAGAGAGGAGAGGGAGAGGGAGAATCACGGAAGGAACTGAAGTCAGGGTAGAGAGGCAACTGGGAGATCACCAGGCTGGCACCTGAGGCTGGATGCTGCTGGGGACTGTTCTGGAAGCTGCAGACATGCACTTCAGATTCCTCCCTCCAAAAGCAGGATGCTGGTATGGTTGTCCTCAGTGGCACCCTACCCCCATGAGGCTATCTTTCCTGGAAAATTAGCTCTTTCATTTTCCTCCCATTCTGCCCTATACAGCCCTGCACGGTTGTGTGAGTGGGCAACTGGGGAAGGGCCCAAGTCAGAACCGGTGAGAGACTTGATGGGCCTGAGGCAAGACAGAGCAGGAGGCAGGGCATGCTCTAGGTGCGTTGCTGAATGGATGGTGATGTAGTTTGTTATTATCATTTTTTTTTTTTTTTTTTTTTTGGTACAGGGCCTACAGGGTCTCACTACACAGATCAGACTCAAAGTGATCCTCCTGTTTTCAGCCTCCCAAGGTCTGGGATTACAGGCATGCAGCTTTATGCCCAGTCACAATCACCTTCTCAGCACGCCCTGGGGACAGGGGCAGCATGGCATACTGGGATCTAACCCCAGTCGCTGCACCTGCCGAATGCACTGTGGTTTTGACAGATCTTCACAAGAGGTCAAGGATCATGTATCTTGTCTTACTGAAGAAGAAACGAAGACTTTCAAAAGTGAGTGACTTAACCATGGCCGGCCGGAGAGTGGTGACAAATCCAACTTAGCCAGGTTCTAAATCCATTAATTTTATTCCTGTGCTATTCCAGAGATTTCCTATTAGGTAATTAACTTGAAAAATATTTATTAGGCTCTAGGAACCACAGTAGATGGTGGTTGCCATGGATGATTTTGCAAGAACAAGTATCTAAGATTCATCCCATCATCCACAGCACGGAATGCTGTATTTACCATGCTGATTTTCTACAGACGGTAATAATATGCCTTGTTCTAACAAATTCGAGTGCTGAGATTGTGTTTTAGTAGGTATATCAAGTGTCCTCAGAAAGGAGCACTGTGTCCACTTAGCAGAAAAACACCACCCAAGCTCATGACTGCCCTAGGCTCAAGAGCATTTATTGAGGAGAGAAGCAGATACCCTCCCTGCCATCATGGAACTTACAGGTGAGTGATGTCAATCTAAACATGCCACAGCTTATATTTATGCAGATACTTATCAACCTGTGGTTGAGAAAAAAATATATTAACAGGCCTTACTCAAAATGTCCACTCAGGGCTGGCCTAAGCACCTACTTAGGCAAGCGCAGGGGCCAGGGTTTCATCCCTGGCACCACACGGTGAGCTGGCTTCGCCCTGGGGTGTGCTGTGCCAGTGACCGAATCCAGGCATGGTTGTGCACACCTGTAATCCCAGCGCTGGAGAGGATGAAAACAGGAGGATCACCATGAGCCCAGGCTGGGTCGTGAGACCCTGCACACACAGGGGAAAGTGATCAATGATGGAGAGTGTGCATAAGGAGAGTCACATGGAGAGAAAACATTCTCTCAGGCTTTCAGAGAGTAAATTGGTTAAGCAATGGCTGTGACTCATCCACATGGCTGACACTGACAAAGGATCCACAAACTGCAGTACAGGCTTTCAGGATAAGTCCTGAGGGGACTTGACTGACCTTGTCAGATACAAAAGTTACATTTCTTGTTATATCAGTCTTGCTTTATCTTTGTTTTAACCATTCAGCAGAAAAGTATAAACACAAGGTATAAAAAGTAAAGCCATATTAATATGCTGAGCTGTAAAAGGCTCAAGTCAACACCTCCTGACATTGCCAGTCCTATGGATAACCCACTACTATTATGGACTACTGGACTATATTGGATTATTTTGCTGAATTCCCATACCTACAATATTTAAATGGCAATGGAATACCCACCTCTGACAAAACTCAAGAAAAAAAGGGGATATAAATGAAGGACCATTTTGTATCTGTGTATACAGAATAGTGAGGATAGATATACAGCTACTGTCTCTTAATTTAATGAGAAGAAAGATTTGTACTAAAAAAGGTTTTAACAGGATAACATGTCTGCATCTTGTACTATGAATAACCACTATGAAGACAGCAATATGCAATGTATTAATTATTGAAACGGTCCTATAATCAGTTTTGAAACTCTCATTGTTATTTGTTTCTCAATAAAATAAATAAAAATAAGGTTACCTGATGAACCACTACAAATACAGAGAAAATGAGAAGGGGTTACCCAGGCCAGATGCAAGGGCAGAGGACCTCAAGCAGTGGAAATGATCCAGGAGCCAGCTTCTGGCATGTCTAATAAGCTGTATAGGAAGCAGCCAAGCAGGCAGTGAGTCCAAGGGGGAGTCACAAATTGGATGAGGGAGAGAAGGTAGCAGAAGAAGCCAAGAAAGGCCTTTAGACCAGGGTGTGTGGCTCAGATTTTATTCTGAAGCCACTAAAGTGTGCTTAAGTGGCCTTGTGAGACCAACAGCACAGCTAGCTTTTATGCAGTGTGACCTACTAGCTTGGGGACTGGAAAGGAGGCAATAAATAAATAAATAAATAAATAAATAAATAAATAAAGCAAATAGGGAACAGAGGAGATCCCTGCCTTCCTTTAGATAATATAAGGCCTTAGCCTCAAATTCCAAAGCTCCTTCCAGCTCTTCAGATAGTTAGGTGAGTTGGACAAAATGGCAGATGTCACAGATATGCAGTCAGTGTCAAGGAGATTGGAAGGAAAGTGAAGGTGCTGTTGGCTGCTGTGTACAGGGTAACTGACAGAGCTAACGAGGTGAAGGGGACCTCGCCAATTGCAATTTCAGCTGTCCATAGCACCCAGAAGCTGCAAAACTGCTGAATCATGTCAAGAACCCCAACAACGGAGACAGTAGGACTGCACCACAAACTCAGATGAAGAATCTCCTTCCAGGCATGAATTTGGGGCTTTTGGGTTTTGTTTTGCTTTTTTGATCACTATATTCAAAGCTGGGTCCAGAAAGCTCCACTTGCAATGTGAATGCGCACAGCACCTGCACAACAGAGGACGAGGCATAGAGCAATAGCTCAGGTACTGGCAGCCAGTCTGAGATTCATCTTAACTGCTCAATCTCAGAATGTAGCAAGGCAGTGATATTCTACTAGAGAAACCGAATCTGGCAGGTTTGAGTTATTTTCTAGGATGGGACGGCTACCTCCTATTCAAGGCAGGGTTTGCACTGCACCTACTCTCGACGCAGTAGGCAGGCCCCAACGTAAGCACTGAAGAGCCTCTCTCCTACCCTCACGTCAGGCACTTCTGCACACCAGGCTCCCATCCTCATCTTCTCTGTGTTCCAGCTTCTTTCCTGTTGTCCCTGTCTATATGGCTTTTCCATTTCATGGCGTGTACACAAAAATAGCTTCCCTTCTCCACTGGAAATATGCTTCCTTTTCAACTCAGAGTTCTCCACTAGGAAATCTCTGATCATATGGGACTCACTGTCAGTTTAACTCCACATCTGATTATGTGTGCATACATGTGTGTCTAAAGTGATATGCCTCTTTGACAGGAGCTGAAACTTGAAGTCACACAAAAGTCAAGCAAGGATACACACACACACACACACACACACAAAACACCATGAAATTTTAAAGGTGCAGTTCCTGTTTAGATAGAGTTTTCCCAAGATGTTAGGAATAATGCTCAGTTAACTCTCCACCCCCTGTATAATGAACATTTAAGATTTCAATCCAAAAGAGATAAATTCTGTGGCAGTTCATTAGAATCTTGGAATTTCTTGAATAGTTTCAACCAAATACCAGTTGATATAGTCAATAGCTAATATTAATTACTGCAGAGAACAGCAGTGACAGACAAAGCAACGCTGACATTCGTAAAGACATATTCCTTATGAATATTCACGGCCTTCCTTTAAGGAGAATTAGGCACATGGTGTCTGCCTGAATAAAAAGGCAATCAGCATTCGCAGCAAATTGGAGTGTCCAAATATGGCAGCTGCTGTCGACTCGGAGGACACACAGCAAAGGACAGTGTGGCAAGCCTCTCTGGCCCTACAGGGCACCTGGATTTGGAAAAAGGCTGAATTCATGATGGAAGAATTTCCTAGTTTGACATGAGCAGAACCTCTCAAGCTAGGTGGGTAATCCTGCTCCTCCACCAGTGAGCTACATAACTATTGGAACTGCTTGGTCTCTCTGTCTTCTCATCTCCTGCAATGGAATCAGAGCAAGGGCTTGAAGATCTCTGTAATGACTGCATAAATCGATGTAAGAAGGGCTTGAATAGTCCCAGCACCATTCTGTGTTTATACACTTCGGTTCACTTTTACAATCCTATTTGGCTGATATTCTTAACTCTGTTTCCTCATCTACAAAATAAGGAGAAGAAACAATTTCTAAGTGATAGAGTTCGAATTTGAACCTATGTCACAACCCATCACTGTTGTGACATAGGAACTGTGGTTATTGAGCTTTATTAAGTGAGCGTGTTTCTAGCTTGCTCACTAAAGTGAACTGCAGTGTGTGTGTGTGTGTGTGTGTGTGTTGTTCATTTCACTTCCTTATTTTTAAAAATAATTTTATTGAGGAGCAAATAGCAATGGAACAGTTTCAAAACAAATGAGGACAGTTTCAATAATTAATACATTGTATATTTTTGTCTTAGTTGTTATTCATTGTACAAGATACAGACATGATATCCTGTCCACAAACACTATTAGAACAAATCTTTCTATTCATTGAATTATGAGAATGTAGCTGTATATCTATCCTCACTATTTTTAAAATACAAATACAAAATGGTTGTGCCTTTGTATCCCCTTTTTCTGTTTAGTTTGGTAAGAGAAGGGTATTCCATTGCCATTTACATATTGCATTTTACTTCCTGAAACAAATATTCAGCAATACCCAGTAGTTTTCAGCACAGTTGGAGGTGTACCTGGAGTGCATCAGGGAACATAATTAACAGAGAATCCTGCCCTTGTGGTACTTATACTCTAGCAGCAGAAATAATCAACAGATAGGAAAAAGGAGTAAGTTTGTCAGTAATTTATAAACCAATAAGACAATAAATGGGTAAGCCGGATGGTGATAAATACAGGAGTTAGGGAATTGGCAGTGTAGTTCCCTTTCACAAGATCTCCAGGATCAAAATGGTCCCCAAAATATGCACGAGCCCTGGGTGGTCGTTCTAATATTTATCCACGGCAAGATGGAGATGTCGTCCTAACTGACTGGCGCTAAGACCAGGTGGGGCACGCAGGAGGTTGCTAAGTCTCTAGGCCGGAGCCAAGAGACCTGAGACTGGGTGTTGCCTTTGCCAAAAAGCTTCCCATTTCCTGCCCCAGTTTCTAAGATTGTGGCAATCCTTGACATTTCTGACTCATTCATAGAGGAAACTCAATCCATCTTCTGTAGAAACAACAGCAGCTTCGAGCTGAGTGTGCGCTGTGTGCCAGGGGTCCAGCGGAAGGCCTGACACCAGAGCACAGTGCTCTGAGCTCAGACCCTGCCTCGCTGTAGATGGTGCAGCTCTACTGTCTTATCTAGAAACAGTTGGATTTCTTATCTAGAAACAAGTCATTATCACAAATTAACATCCAAGAGACTTACTATTGAAGCTGAATGGCGTGAGCCCCACAAGGAGAAATCGCCACCTCCCTGTTCTGCTGTCGTGGTTTGGTGGCCTCCCGGGAGGAGTGGCCACACAACTATACACTGACTTTCCTCATCTCGGCAGTGTGCACAGGGACTACACACACACACACACACACACACACACACACAGCCCCATTTTCTTCCTGGGGAGGGGTTTAAGGGATTTTTCCAACTCCAGTTTCAACAACAGGCATCATGCTTCATGCCTGGCATTTCGTGCCAGATCAGGGACTATGAACACCTTCACATGCCCTGAATTTTGGCTTTGCGGTCAAGTTGGAGGGGCACTGCTCTGAATGAGCATCCTCTTTTCTCAACTGGCCCATAATGATGGTGTCCTCGTGGACAGCACATCTCCAACCTGCAGTCCTCTACCTGCATGCGTGCTTAGACACAACTGCATGCCTCCAGACATGTGCATATTGGCACGGCACACACCTTCATTCATAGAAATAGTTTTTTACCAATTCCAACTGCCTGTTACTATCAGTCAACTTGAGCCCTCCCTGTTAAGAGTTAAGGAATCCCAGCACACTGTGAAAGGTGGGGAAACATGTGGAATTTAATATTATAGTGGCATATAATTTAGGATGATCTTATGACTCATTAAGCCTTCAAAACTTAAAGAGATGTTTATTTTAAACCCCATCTAAAAATTAAGCAGTTAACACACCCTTCAACCACTCTGCTTTGTGGGAAGGATGGCGCAGCTAATCAGCGCATTTAGCTCTCACCGCTGGGGTGAATTAAATCTGTCTTCAGTCATAACAGACCTAAACTTAATGACTTCTAGACAGTCCTTGCAGAGAATGGCTGTGTCATACCAGAAGGCAGCCCAACATGACAGGAGCACTTCCCTGGGAATCTGTGGGAGTGAGGTTATGGGGGAATGCGGGCTGCCAGCAAATCTCTTTTGTGGCTTTCTTGACTTTCCCAGCTCCCTGCCTCCAGCCTTGAGGTCTCCAGATAATTTAGTTTGTGTTGACCAGGAAACTACCTTGGTCAATCTTAGAGAAAAGAACAGCTGGGTGATGCAGAGAGCATGGGGAAGTCTCCCTGCGAATCTGTCAACTCCCATTGAGGCCGTCCAGTGCTATTCTAGAGCGCGCAGGTGGGGTCTGTCATGAATGCATAGAAGCCCTCCTGCATGCAGGCAGGCAGCACGCTGTCCTGTGCGTGGAGGGCCTGAATCCAGCCTGAAGGGCTTTGTGTCTTGGAATAGGAGGTGGCCCTGGGGCTGGGAGGTGGACATGGGACAAGAACCTGAGCTTTGGATGTTCACAGAGAAAGGGCTGCAGCCAGGCAGTGCCTCAAACTCCTCACCTTCCGCCACACTGAGGCTCCCTGTCTCTATGCCCAACCATCAGCTCCCTCCATAGCCTCCCAGATGTTGCCTTGCCCTGGTCTCTCTTCACAATGCAGTGTTCCTCGTGAGGTGTTGCGGTTTGTGTCTAGGTGTCCCTCCCAAAGCCTCAGGCGGTCTTGGGGCAGCTCCTGGAGTTTGTGATTGATTATTGTGGGTGTGGATGCTGCAGCTGCCCTGGGGCAGTAATTTGCACTACAATGTAAGGAGGGAAGAGAAGCCAGCTGCTTGAGCTGCTGCTACCTCTCCTTCTGTGCTCTTGCTCTTTGCTGCCACCATAAAAAGAAAATTGTTCTCTGCCTTGTGCTGCCCTGCCTTGGAGCCAGCTGGGTATGGACTGAAACCTCCAGGAACTGTGAGCTAAATAAACCTTTCCTTCTCTCATTTTGAGCATCAGGCATTTGTCCTAGCAACGAGAGAAGAGAACTAAGACACGAAGCCTTTCTCTATTTAGTACTGCCAGACTAGGAACCTCAGGGTGTTCTCTCACCGCCATCTGGACTAACTAACACCTCAGAACCCTCTGTGATCCAATCTTGTTCCGCTCCTGAGCTCCTCATTACAGCCAGTGCCTCTGCCTCCAGTGCCTGCTCCTCTCCACACGGCGTCATGGCCCAGCTCCAAGCACATTCCCCCAGACCGGATGATCCCCACCTGCACAGAGCTCCCTTCCAGGACCCCAGTGCTGTGCCTTTCCCTTACTCCTGCCACTTGGTAACACCTCTGTCACCTTATCTCCATTCAAAACTTCACCTTTTTTTCTTTTTTATATTCTAACCCTCTGAAGTAGGGATGTGGCTTAGCTGCTGCCGCTCTGGCCAGGAGGAGTAGAGACAAAGTTGGGATCTCCTGTGTTAGGACATCAGGACTGGCAGGTTCTGTGATCCCAGCAGCAATAGTGGAGTTCATCTTTCAAGAAAGGCTGCATCACTGAAACATTATCCGGTATTCAGGATTTTGGCTGGTCCAAAGGTAGTGAGTTCTCTCAATTGATTGTTCACAGTCAGTTACAGATTGGACACATAGCCATCAAAGACTCTTATAAAAAATTTATGTATATGAAGCTTAACAAAAATGTTAACCAATTTACTTAGCTCATATTTTTCTATTTAGGCATGCAAAAAATATTACAGGATGAAAAATACATCTACATGTCTTTTCAAGAATATGAAAACTCAGAGATGACAGATAGCTCCATGTACTAAGTGCTTGCTTAAGCAAGTGCAGGGACCAGGGTTCAATCCCCAGCACCACCTGCTGCACCAACTCCTCCCCTTCGGCATGCTTAGCCAACAATGGAGACTAGGTCCGGTGGTGCACACCTGTAATCCCAGCACTGGGAAGGTTGAAAACAGGAGGATCACTACAAGTCCAAGCTGCATTGTGAGAGCCTGTCCGAAATACACAAAGAATACAAAAACTTTAATGTGTAAAGGATAATGTAAGTGACAACATAGGTCACATGTCTTCTTGCTTAATGATATATAGAATAATGATATTCCTTATTTTCTCTGCAGCCTTGGAGTTCATGAAGGATGAAGCTGACTTAAGGAGCTGCCCATCTCCCAGCTGGGTCCTGGGGGGACACTGGCAGGCACCAGGGCCATCCAAAGGTTCTGCACAAAGTGCGGTCTCCACAAATGTCTCTGGGAAAGAAACTTGTCTGAAGCTTTAGGTTCCTTCCCTAAACTACTCTAATGGGGACTCTGCACAACCCACCACCACATCCAGGAGCACCAGCAGTAGTTGGTGTTTCTCTTCTTCCTATTATCAAATGGTTCTGGAGACAAAAGATGTCCTTGAAGGATTTCTTGGCATTCCAAAATGTCATTTAATTCTTTGAGCCTAATGAGAAAGGAAGGAAGAGAGAAAAGACACTCCCACTACCTGGGTTATTACCTGGGCCTTCCTCCGGGGACAGGCCATGACTGCCTCCGATAGTTTTTCTTCAAATTAGAAAATGCCCCCTGCCCCCTGTGCTGCCCAATGATCACTAATAGGAGAGGATGCATCTGCTTTCTTCCACTTCCAGGAAGGTCTGGATTCTGACAGCTCATCGCTAGGGATAAGCTGGGTTGTGGCTGCCACAGTCCCCAGTACACCAGATGTGTTCAGATGTGTCTCTGGTAATTAGTGTCACAACTAAGCAGAGATGTGCACATATCCCTCCCTCTCCCTCCTTACATTTATCGCACTTTTACAGCACATAAAGTAGCTGGGCCCAATCTACAGCAAAACGAGCTAAGTAGTCGGGTCTGTGGAACACCTGGCCAATTAGACCCAGCCTTTTCCAGTTCCAGGAAATCACAGGTTCTGCACTTCAACATTAGATAAATTAAATTCAGGGACTCAGGTTTGCAAGACTGTGCAGGAGAGAAGTCAGATTAGGCTTCAACTCTCTGCCCTTCAAATGGCACCACACAGCCCTTCCTTCCATGACATTAGGTAAGTTGTGCTGGACAAAGGGGCCCAGGGAGAGAGCCCCTGGAGCTGGAGCCTGCACCCACCTCAGAGGAGACTAATGACTGTTCATGGGGACCCTAAGTCTCTCCTCAACATCTCCTAATGAGAACACTGTATCCCCAAGGACCCCACAGTCAGTTGCAATAGCAAATAAGGAGAAACTAATGTCATCATCATGGTACAGAGCATGAAAGAATAACTCACTTTAATTTGGGTGGTCAGGAAAAGCTTTATTTTCAATGTGGGGAGAGCAGGCTGAGTAGAAAGAGCTTTCTAAGTGGGGTGTAAGGCACAAACAAAAACCCATAAATTGGAATATTCTAAGAGTCCCCACCAGCCCAGTATCTATCAAGGAGAGTAGCTACACATACATCAAGTCTTTGGGGAAGCAGCAAGATGAGAAAAACTAAAGGGTGACCTGAGCACTTGTCAGGTAAACCCTCTACCCAAACCTTCCACTGGATCAGTTTCCAGGACACCCATAAGTCTTTGAGAATGTTTTCCCTCATATCTGTCAGCAGAATTGTCAAGCTTGGTCCTCAGTGATGGTCAGAGGTCTGAAGCCTCTTCTAAAGATTGAATGGAGGGCTGGCCAGATAGTTCAGCAGATTAAAGTGCATGCTTAGGCAGACACAGGGACCAGGGTTCAATCCCCAGCATGCTGTGCCAACCCTAACCCCAGGGGTTAGGCAATTGAGACTGCACATGGTGGAACACACTTATAATCCCAGTGCTTGGGAAAACAGGAGGATCACTACGAGTCCAATCTGTGTAGTGAGACACTGTAGACCCAAACTAAATAATTAAAAATAAAGATAAAAAATAAAAACTGAAAGGATATAAAAATAGTAGTGAGTTTGTGTAATGTATTTAACCTTCTATAAGAAGTATTTTCAAACACACATGAATATCAGGTAGTGTAATGAACCTCATTGCCCATTACTCAGCTTCAATAATTACCAGCATTTTCCAAACCCATGTTGTCTGTTCTTTTTACCACATTGCCTTGATGTATATTTAAAGTACTGCCAGCCAGCCAACAAAGATACTTTTAAGACCACAAAATGTAATATATGCAGGTGCTCACATGCTAAGTACAGAATTTGTAAAAGACAGGTATAATTCCTGGTTGCGGTCAAGACAGTGCCATCTGGTTTTTGTTTTGTGTGTGTGTGTGTGTGTGTGTGTGTGTGTGTGTGTATGTGTGTAGGGTCTCACTACACAGCTTGGACTCATAGTAAACCTCCTGTTTCCTGCCTCCCTAGTGCTGGGATTACAGGGGTACACTACCACACCCAGACTCCATTGCCAGATCAGCACAGCTGGGGGCAGAAACAGCAAGGCATGCAGCGCCAAGGGTCGAACCCTCACCCCTGCATTTACCTAAGCAAGCACTTAGTCCACTGAGCTATCACCCAGCCCAAGGCAGGGCCATCTGGAAACAGCACGCAAATGCTGACCATCTTCTTTCCCATCAGAGCATCTGTGTAAACCAGCTAGGGAGCTGCTCACTGGACAGACAGCCCATAGGAAAAGCTGGTTGCTCAGGGTGGGCCACAGGGGTTCAGGAAAGTTCTGTGGGCACTGTTCAGGGCTTAACTGCAGCCAGGACAATGAAAGGGCAGGGAGGACAGCAGTTGAAAGGAAACAAATTGCATTGGTTGCCACACTGGGAACCCTTCTGGGCTGTTCCTGAAAGCCTGTATCTTCTCCACAGCACCCACTTCCTGTGTGATTCCCTTTCCTGGTACAAATCTCAATTATGAGAATTAATGCAGCAGTAAAGCCTTTCATCCAGGGGCCTGCAGACACTGTGGCAACAAAAGAAAGAATTGTAACAGCCTCATTAGATTTATCTTCCTTCCTTTTTGAAGGAAAAATGTTTCTTCTGCCACTGATTACTACCTTGGTGAAACACTTTCTTTAATCTTAAGATCTGAAAAACTCCTGCGGTGTTTTCATTGTTCTCTGTTTTACTACAAGCAATTAGAGATTTAAGCTAAATAGTTAATCTCCTACTTATCATTTTCACTCTCACACCCTTAGTAGAATCATACAAACAAACTCAATGCCATCTAATTAAAGCATGCCAAGGGATTTTGTGGACTGATGTGTGGCCAAAAGCAGATGAAAAATCAGAGAAATTTTCACAGATGAAACATCAGAGGGGAGTGCGCACACACAAGGCCAGGTTAGGTGTACACTTCTGAGTGATGGCTAACATTTTGTCCCTCCTGAAAGCAGCCACTACCAAAGAAAATGAGCCTTAAATTGTACTATTAACTTCTGTGTCACTTTATCCTGATCCTTCCTAATCATCCTACAGGTCCCTTCCTCAACACCCTGCTCTGTGCTCAGATGTCTGTTCTCTGCCCACTCTCTTCAGTACAGAACCCATAATTTGCTCTGGAATTCCTGGCCCTGCCTGGTTATCACCTACCTCCTTGACATTGATACCATAGTTTGCCTTGTTTTCTTAAGTTTTAATAGTACTGGACTCATTTCTTTCCTTTAGCATGTACATTTCCTAGCAAGGGATTCCAAGCCTTTTAATAAACACTTCTGTCCCCCACATATTGGCTGACTGGTTTCTTATATTTTGAGTCTTTGGCTCAAACATCACCCCCACAGGTAAGCCACCTGCCAGCTTTGTCGTTCTCTGCATGGCCTCATATTTTCCTCACAATGTTCATCTTCATGTTTGCTTCCTGTGTCAGTAGCCACATGTGCTGAGTATCTTCCATATTAGAAGTGAAATCTCCATGAGAAGAAAGACAAAGTGTTGCAATCATAGAGTTGTAGCCCTAGAAACTAGCACTGTACCTGGCACACAGAAGGTGCTCAGTGACAACATCTTGGCTGAGGCAAAGTCTGGTAGACAATAGAGGTCATTTTGGATACTCTCACAGCACTGCAGTAGAGAATACTGCTGATGGGGAAGGCTCCTTAAGATGGAATACAATCCTTTCTGGCATTAGAAGTGGCAAATAAAACTCAATCGTATAAAACTTTATTGAGGCTTAAACAGAGAGAAGATTTGTAGACGCTGTTACTGATCTAAAATAATCTGAGACTTTCTCTACTTAGTAGCTGAAGCTTTTTAAAGTACTCCAGTAAGGAAGACACAAAGACATACAAGGGGGTTCTCTGTTAGTTCTCTCTCTAGCACTTTCTTGGTCAGACTTGCTCTGACTCTTTTAGATCAGAACTTCTCATCCTCAATGGATTTGAGATTTGGGGCCAGATAAGTTCTTCTAATAGGGTGCTTGCTGCACTACACCTAATAAAATGTATCCTAGTATCCCTGGTACTCACTGCAAAGTAATAGCACCCTTTCCCATTGTGGCAATAAAAGCACATCTTTAATTACTACCAAATATCCTTAAGAACAAAACCACTGCCATTTGAGAATCACAGCTCTATGTGTTATTTGATCTCTGACTTCCAAATATGGGAATGGCTAAGATTATACAGATGATTTTCAAAGCAATGAAATTGGTTGAGACTCTTTAGATAGTATATATGGACAAAGAGTTAGAGAACTAAGGACTCTTGTGGACAGATCTCCATCCTGACCTTTTACTCTGAACTCTAGATCCCCTATCCAACTTTCAACCTGAAATTTTACTTGGTTTGAGTCTTGCTATGCCTCATGCCTAGATGTTCCCCAGAGACCCATGTGGCCATAGGTGGTTCTGTTTGAAGTAGCCAGATCTAGTGTGTGTGATGTTTGGATTGATTCATAGTGCAATGTGAGGATTAAGGGCGTGAGTACTATCTATCTTTAGGGATAAGATACAAGGAACAGAAAGGTCATCACTTAGAGCTTGCTGTCTTCTGCCTTCTGCCTGCCATGATCCATTTCTCCTTACAAAGCTCTTCTGCCAGGCCATGCTGTCCTGGATCCAGCCAACTATGAACTGAAATCTCCACAAACTGTGAGCTTGTTTAAACCTTTCTTCCTTTAACGTTGTTGTCCATTATTTTGTTTCAGCAAGGAGAAAAGTAGCTAAGACAAATCTGACACTCAGAATGCATAATGCCAAATCCTGGTCCCACTCTGCTCTTCCCACTGCCTCTCACTGCTCAAGAAATGGCAACTCCATCTATCCAGGTGTACAAATCAAAAACCTCACAATCCGCCTAGATTCCACTTTCTTTTCTTTTCAACACAATGTAGAGGCAAGGGGAAAATTTCCTCTCTGTCTCCTGAGAGTTCACTGGAACAAACAGAGAAAAGCAGATTATAGAGGAAAAGAAGCATATAAATTTATCACATGCAAGAGGCAGTCACATAATTCATTGAGCCCAAAATGATTCAGAAGCTTATGGATCCTGTTTCTGCTGGACAGGTGGGGAATAAAAAGCATATATCATTTTGAGGTATCATAAATGATTTTTAGGGCAACTCCATGGGTTTAGAGAATATTCAATGGCCTGGGACAAACACTGTTTGGCCTGTGATGTTTGTTAAGTAATTCTCTGCTACTGAAACAGAACAATGGTATGTGACAGATGTCTGTCCTAGATGTGGAGACAAGCTTCAGTCTTTCCTCCTGCAGGATGACTTCAGTTTTCTTTGGTTAATAAAATTTCACTGGGAGCTCTGAATACAACTGCACAGCTCTCAGTAGGTTTGTTTGGATTGATAAAGGAAATTTGTGGAAAGCCTCTCCATGCATTAACAAGGGAAAAACAAATGAAGTTCAGATGGACCTTGATGCTGAGGTATGTTCTAAACTCTTTCAGTTTCCCATAAATCAAATGGGTCAAATACCAAAAAGTCATATTTTTAGTTTATTTCTCAAGCCTTAGCAACTGTCCTAGAGAAAACACCACTAGCTCTAGCTTTAAAAAGCATTCAGTATCTGACTGTATTTATATCTTCCAGCAGTGCCACTCTCAACCACAGCCCTGACTGTTGATTGTCATTTTTATAGCCACCTGACTGTCCACCAGCCTTTAATAGCAGTCAGGTCCTCTTAAGGCTTAGCATTAGAAACTGCTCAAAGCCTCATGCATTCAGAGATGGGGCTTTAGGGAAGGTGAATGGATCCTAAGGGCTCTCTCTATCCTCATCAGTGGATCATCTATTGATGAGATGATAATTTCATGCTGTTATTGAGAGATAATACAAATGTAGGAGCTGGAGCCTCGTTCCAGGGAGTACATTATGAGACATTTCTGGTCCCTGGCTCCTTACTCTATGACTCTGTCCCTAGGTCTCTGCTTTTTGGCTGACATTAGGTGCATAGGTTTTCACCACTAGGCTCTTTGGCCATGTTTCTTTCTTGGAGGCAACAGGACATGAACTGCAACCTTTAAAGCTATGATCCAAAACAAACCTTTCTCTTTTAAACTATTTTTCCAACGCATTACATCAGAACAATGAAAACCTGACTAACACAGGACCCCAGGCAGCAGCTTCAGCAGGACTCCTATAATACAGAAGAAACCATGTCTCTCTCCGCTCTTCAACTTCCTATGGTTCTTCTTCAGACCTGGAAGGAAATCCAAACTCCTAGCCAAACCCAGATGCTCCAAGTCAGTGGAGGTGCTCATGGCATGTGGGCTGTGTCAGGCTGTTTGTATCACTGAACATTCTAAGAGGTTTGCCATCACTGCTCTAGGTGACCTGCCCTCTACCTGCTATGTGATTCTTTTATTCCTGGGCTCACTTGATCTGTCATAGCCAATGGCTGTTCCTCAGTGTCCGATACCAGGTTTCGCCTCTGAACCACAGCAGTCATTCTCCAGATAGCCATATACCTCATTTCCTTCCTTCAATATCTGCTCAATTGTTAACTGATCAGTAAGGCTTTTCCTGGACACCTTATATAAAATGAAACTTGCTGTGTACCCCATCCTCAGGTGATTTAGCCTGCCAAATCTTTCATTAGCTAATAGATTCTGTATTTACTTACTGGTTTGTAGCACTTTCTCTGTAGAAAATGAGTTCTGTGAGGGCAGGGACTTTGTCTTCTTTACTACTATACACTATGCACCAGAACAGCGCCTCACACACAGTAGGCATTCAATAAATTTATGCTGATGAGAAGGCCCACTTCCTTTGCATATCTTTATTGATAACAACTTTCATTAGGGACTCAGCCAGCAGTGCCCCAACAGTGTCATGCCTCCAGCCTCTTAGAAGATTCCCCGTACAGTGTCATACCAGCCTTTCTAAAGTCATCCCAGATCTGTCTCAAAGTATCCCATGCAGGTCAGTAGAAGAGAGGTTTTTGCATTATATTTTCAGGAATAAATTATATATTTCTATCACTTCCCAATTTATAGTAACATTTCCTATTATTGTGAATATGTTCATGCATTCCAGACTGCGGTAGTTGATATACACTGTATCAACTTGGCTGGATGACTTGGCCTGATTCTGATTGTGCAGGCCCCACCTACCAGGGTGGGGTATGTCACACTGGGACACTATTGGTTCCACTCTGGGGCTCCAGTGCCTGCCCCAGAGTGACTCAGCACAAAGAGACTACATGAAGGGGCTGAGGAAGTAGTTGAGGTTCTACTTCCTCAGAGGATCTTCAGTCTTCACATTTGGTTTCGACTTGGATCCTTCAGCCTTCCATCACAGACCCATTGACTAATGGATAAAGACTTGCACAGAGCACTGCAGTGAGCTTCAGACCTTGGGACTGAATCCTTCAGTCTGGGATGTGCAGATGCCTTCTGCATGCTGACTCTGTGGCTGACTGTTGTAAGCCAGTCTTATAATTCCTTATACATTGTACATCTTGTGTAAATATCTGTTCATCATTTTATATCTGTTCCTCTAAGTAAAACCCTGACTAACACACAGACTTTTTTTATCCCTTGCATAATTTGTGTCTAACACTTTGTGTTGAAAATTGAAACTTCCTCCAATTTTAAATGCTATGTTGAAGAGAGAGAGTTCACTGAAGTAGAGTCACAAAAGGCAATACCAACAAGAAAATGCACCATAACAGAAGTGTTACACTATTGTGTTCTGCTATATTATAAGTGTCCTGTGGTCAGGCAAAGCTAGAAATTGTTATTTACAACAAACAAACAAAGAGAGCTTGGGTACATTATACTAACATCACAAAATTACACACATTGTTGATCTCACTGTTGGGGTCTATGGAAAGTTCAAGGATGTCTCTTGTGGCCACCCAGGAAGTTGGCAGGGTTGGAATGGCACTCATGTGCCCACTTCTTTGGCCATGGACTTCTGTATTGTCATATCATCTTCCAATGAGTACCTTTAACCCACAGGAGAATTCAAATGGCCAGGTTGTGTAAAAGATGTCAAATATAAATTTTATAGGTGCTAGCGAAGACTAACTTAATGGAGGAACAACTGGAAGCATCCTAGACTAGCCAGTGCTTTCATTTCACAGTCACAAAATGACACTGCACTGCCCGAGGTAAGGAAGTCACCAGAGAAACAATGTGAAGATCACATCTGCCTTCCAGGGAATTTTGAAACGATTTGCAAATGGGAGTATCTGAATCAAGCTCATCTCCTTAAAGACTGGACTACAGTGATGCTGATGACCAAGCACGGATTTCTGTAGATTTCACCTTGGACATGACTCTGCACTCACCATCACACTAGTAAAACAGTTGACCTATACATCCCCAACTTGCAGATCCACTGTCCTTGGAGAATGTAGCTTCTTTTATCTTAAGACAGAATTTTCTCTTTCTTTCTTTTTTTTCAGAACAATGAATCTGGAGGGTATTCTAGAGCAACAATCAGTAAACAATGTCCCATATGCCACAGCCAACTGTCATAGTCAATTTTCTGTTACTATAACAAAATCCCAGAGGCTACATAAATTAGCTCATGGTTTTAGAGGCTAAAAGTCTAAACATCATGATGCAGGTTCTAGCACACATTCCCCATCTGCATCAACTCATGTTGGGTGACAGCCCCATAGTGGGAACATGTGCCAGAGTTATGGACTACCTGGTGAGTCAAGAAGCTAGAGTGTGACAAGGGAAGTACTCATAAGGACCTATGAATAGGCCCCTCCTCTCTGAGGTCTCACCACCTTTTAGCATCACCAGGATGGGGTTCAAGATTGCAATATATAACCTTGGTGGAAGTACTCAAACCACATTAAAGCCACAGCATTAACACTCTGCTTATTTTTGTAAATAAAGTTTTATTAGAATATAGCCATACTGTTTTTTATGTGTCACCAATGGCTGCACTCATGCTGTGAAAGTAGAGTTGAGTATGACAAAGGCTTTATGGGTTCAAAGGCTAAACTATTTATTATCTGGTCCTTCACAGAAAAAGCCTCCCAATTCTTATTTCAAAGCAATTAGCCAAGTCAGTAGATAAACAAGAATATTATAAAAACACAAGAAGCAGCAGCGACATTGTTCTGTCATTCCTTCAGAGCACACACAGAAAAGCCAGACGTTTTGCCCATCAGCATTGCTAAAGATATTAATGGTGCCCTAGGGCAGCCCCTGGACTCACCTCTAGACTCTCTAAAGTTACTTCTTGCAAATAACTGAGAATTAGTGCCTGGAGGATTTCACCCTGCCCAATAAGACAAGTTGAAATCTTCCCCTCAGGCAGATCTCAACCAAAGATAGATAGGTAATTGATGAATAAGGAGCTCTACTCTTTTCCCTTTTGGTGAGATAATTTAGTTACCCCCCCCCCATCACTTTTTGTTTAAACTAATTCAAGTTGGGTTTCTATGCCTTGCAATGTCAGAGTTCTGAACCATCTATGGTCTGTTCCACAGTACCCTCCCCAGGCAGAGGTCTGGTGGTCAAAGTTGGGTGCCTAATAGAGATCTGTGGGTTCAAGGGTTTGCTGGGATGGAGACTCCAGTCATAGAATACCTCTGCAATCAAAATGCAGTGGCTCAAGAGAAAGCAAAGCAGGCTGCCCTTCATTTATAACTCAATCAAAATTTTAACACTTGACAACAAGTCTGCATGCTTGCTAGGGACACTGTCATACATGACTTCTGCCCTTCAGAACCCTTCAGGGCCTAACTTCTGCCTTACTCCAAGCTCAGGTCCTCTCCATCTTCATCTTCACTATCCAGCTATGCTTTCTTCCTTCACCTCCTTCTTAACCGCCTAAGGCTTTTTCTTTTCAGGGACTTTGCATTTGCTCTTCTCTCTGTCTAGAACATTATTCCCAAGATTTTTGACTAGCTTCTTCTCATTCATTACTCAGCAAAAATATCACTTTCTCAGGAAAGTCGTCCTTGATTTCTGCATCTAGCGTTATCTCTCCTGTTCCATCTTATATCACCATTTTTGCTTTCCACTTAGCATTTGCTGTGGTGAGATTATCTTGTTCATAAATTCTTGTATATTATCAGTCCCTCTCTAAAATGCTTAGCTCCAGAGGAGAAGTGACTTGTCTGTTACTTACTGCTTCCCAAAGTATCAAGAGAGCACACTGGGACCGGGATGATATAAGCACCTACCTGAAAAGCTCAGGGTCCCAAGTTCAATTCCTGGTACTGCAGAGAAAAAGACAGAGAGAGAGAGAGAGAGAGAGAGAGTGCACTGTAGGGATTAAATGTTTGCTGGGTACACATATTAATGGACCGATGGATAGGATAAAGGAAAACAAAAAAGGGAAGCACAAACATAGGTTTGCATTCTATCAATGATTACCCAATATCTTGCAGCTTAAACCTGAGACCACTTGAGGCAGCTATATTTTTCCTTAGAATCAAATATGGTAAGCTATAAAACCCAACCATAACACTGAAATATGAGATTATTTTTTATTAGTAAGAAATCTAACAAACAGTTGCTAGAGCCAGCTCAGCTGTCTAATAATGTCATGCCCCTTCTCCCTTCACCTTTAGCAAGTGGCTGTCTTCCATATGTTCTTTGACTCATGGTCACAGGTGGGTGGGCTGCTGCTGCTCAAATATCACATTTATTTTAAGGCAGGACGATAAGAGGTGATGCCAGTCTTATCTATCTTATTCCCTTTAGGGATGCAAAAGCTTTCCATAACATCTCCCCACAGCCACTCTTAATATTTATATCTCACTAAACAGAACCAGATCACATGACATAGCTGCAAGGGAGCCTGGGAAAGTGCCACATAGTCCTCCCCAAACTCTATAATGGAAAAGCTGGTGAGAGGCTGTGTGTTAGAAACAGGTGTTCTGTTGAATCAAATCTTGGTATTGGCCAGTGAACTTATACCCCAGTAGTTACAGCTGCCAAAATTTACAAGATACATCCAGCACACATACCAAAGTATTAATGAGGCCCCCACAAAGAAAACTTTTCTTTGCCTATTCAACAACTCCTAATGCAGTAAGAGTTCATTTAATACAATGATTTGGGAAAACACTTCCCAGGAGTACTATGAGCAAGATGTTCTCATTTTAATAATTTGTGTGCTCACAATTGAATTAAATGAGATGGAATAATAAGGTTGAGAAAATGTGTCACAGTTTTTTTTTAAGAAAATCTAAATAACTCACTACATTTGGTCATGAAGTTGTTACAAGCTGTTAAATTATTTTCAGACCAGGTAAAAGAACCAAGCCTGGGAGATTTGTCTGGTGTGTTAACACATATTATTTACCCTAAGGTGACATTTTAATAGCAGGGGGAAGCTTGAGCAGCCGCCCAGCCCCTACACACATTTTGCCACATGCTGCTCTGAATGTATAAATCCTAGCTTTGTCAACAGTAATGAGGCCCAGAGAGCAAGCACCTGCTGGGATCCTTAAACTTTTCCTGAGAAAAATATACATAATTAAGGAATTGTGAGCACTCACTTCTGATTTATTATTAAAACAACACACCTTGGGCCAGATTTGCACCTTGGCTTGGAGTTAAACAGACAAGTGATTAAATATCACCCTCACAGGGAGTCCCCAACACGCTCTCATCAAGCATTCTACAATCATCCCACCTGTTCTCGAAGAGCAAGAGGAAGAGAAGGTGAGTGTAGCAGTGTGGGCAGGAAGTGGATGTTATAAAGATGGACTCCCCTTGGCCTTGAGCTGTTCCAGCTGTCACAAGACAGTGAAGTTCATGGTTAATAGTACTGAACCTGGGATTGGCACTTGTGGTTTCTGGATGGGAAAACTTGTGGGGTTGACTTGTCCTGCTTTTGAATAAGTAAAATCCAATGTCCCAGTGGAATGTAGGTCAGATAAAAATGCAAGGCTGAGCAGTCTCCCAGGGGCTGCTCCCAGACTGTGCAGATTGCCCAACTCTGAGATTCTCTGTCTCCTGGAAATGTGATTTCTTCTCCTGTAGTTGCTTCCATTATACCAGGACTCTCCTCCAAGACCCTGCCCTGAGATCTCTCTCCTGCCCTCTCCTCTCTTGTCTTCCTCTGTCTCTGTCTCTCTGTCTGTCTGTTTCTCTCTCTCTCTGTCTGTCTCTCCTCCCCCCTCTCTCTTTCTCTCTCTCTCATCTTGCCCCCCTTCTCTCCCCACCCTTCTGGACCACTGGACCACTCTTCATTGTAATGAACTCTATTCCCTCTGTATTTTTGTTGTTTACAAAGAGGGTCTCAGTTTTTAGTGCATGTTAACCTTCAACCCAAGCTCTTCCTGCCTCAGCATGCTGGGACTGTAGCCATGTGCCGTGGTACCAGTTTTCTTTCCTCATTCTTACCTTCTTTAGAGTTGGGTTCCAGCGCCTTTTCATGTCATCTCCCTGCCTTCAAGGTTGCTTCTTCCCATGCTTCGGCATTACAAGGCAGTATGGCTTGTCTGGCCTGTTTTCTAGCAGCTGTTATGCCAGACAGAACCATATTTTTTTTTCAGTAGAAAATCACTGACTGGGCTTGGCCTCTTCCAGGATATCTCACTGAAACTGAACTCAGAGAAACCCAGCCTCGGTTCCCTTTGGGACACACAGAGAAGCCACCATTCTGCCTCAGTGCAAAGATTGCCCTTGTACTGCATGCCTCATTTCCCTTAATCCTGACATTTGGACCTGGGTTCCAGCTGCATGGGTCTGAGAAAAGCAAGGAGCAAGGGATGAAATATGAGAATGAAAGTAACGCTAGCTTGTGAGAGGCATGCAGACAGAGAGACATGCAGAACAAGGACAATCTCCACAGGAAAACCAAGATGGAGGCTTCCAAAGCCTCCAAAGGTTTGCTTAGAGCAGAATCATGTTCACAGCTAGATTACAAAACTTCACACAGGAAATGCCTGAAGAGTACATTGCGGATGAGAATCCTAGGGAGGGCATCCTGGAGGAAGCGAGAGAGCACTGAGGCTTGGCCCTCGGGGACACACTGAGGTAAGGACGCGGGTGAAGCAGGTGCTTCAGAAAGTTGAGCAGAATTCTTGCTGATGCTGACATTTTTTCCAACTTATCCTTATGGTGATTTGTTTGCTCATGTGTTTGATTTTCTGAGATAATTCCAACATCTACACATGTATGCTGTCAAAGATAAGAAGTTACATTTCCCAATTAAGACCACTAAACCAACGCATTTTTGACAGTTCTATCATGCTTTTTTCTCAATTATAGACACCTTTCTCCTCTAGAGAACTGGGAAATATGAACAAGAACATATCCTCAGTCCCATGTTTTAATTGGACCCTAAGGATGGGTGGGGCTTGCAAAGCAATACTTAGAAAATAAAAACGATTTCTAGAAGGAACTAGATAGGATCCATAGATGGAAATGCACAAGGAATTCATGAGGTTTGCACAGAAAACATAGCAATTGCCAATCACTGAGAAATCAGTCAGTGTGCTGGACAAGTGACCCCCACTGGTGCGACTATGACACACCACACTCTCTTCCTATACTTTTCATACATGCTGTGATGTGTCCCCCCATTATCATTCAGGTGGTGTGATTAAAAATTTAAAACATAATATGTGCATGACACTTGATGCCCTTTATTTCATCGGATTTTCATAGATGCCCCCCACACACACACAGAATGGTGCATCAGCCTCATCTAAAAGCTGAAGTTCAGAGAAAATTAAACAAAGCAGCCTGCCTGAAATCACACAGCTGGGGAAAATGCCACACTCTCCTGTCTTCCAACCATCTTGCTTCTGTACCATCACAGCCCTCGTTCTGTCATTTTAACTTTATGCAAAATGAGTATACACACTGAATTCAAGCATCAGACTGATAAAATCATCCTTTCTTGGCAATGTTTTCCCATTAAGGAGTGATATTACCTTGCCTTTTCATATTTTGTTTTCCCCAAAGCTGTATCATTAACTAAAGAGTATCTTCTGACTTATCCAATAAAGTGTTTGACCTTTTTTAATGCTTTATTGATTCTTAAAGCTTTGGCTCCACAAGAAGATCCTGATTGCTACATTAACAATCTCATTGATATTCTTTTAACAGGCCTTCTGCAGTGCAGGGCTCCCAAAGATCTGTTAATCAATGAGTTACTCTCACGCCCACTTCATGCGCATGAGAAATGGGCAATGAGAATTAAGATCTACACGTGGGTCCCAGGGAGAACTGTGAGGCCTCTGCCCAGGCAGCCAGACTGCCTGATGGTGGAGCAAAGGTCCCCTTTTCCTGGAGTTGGTGAAAAAAAGAATGAAGTTTCTCTAGTCTATACCCTCCCACCTCTTAGAACCAGCATGACCCTTGCAAAGCCAAATTCAAAGGCAGCCATGTGCCCTGGGATGTCTTTAAGCAGAGGTACAAAAGTGCAGTCCAAATTCTGCAGCAAGAACTGAAGGCTCTCACAAGCTGGCCTTGCTTTTAGATCAGCCTCATATTTCACCCCTTGTTCCTTGCTTTTTTCAGACCCATGGGGCTGGAACCCAGGTCCAAGTGTCAGGATTAAGGGAAGTGAGGGATGTAGTGCAAGGGCAAAATTTAACAGGGCAAGAGCAAAAACAGGAAACAAGAAAAATAACATTTGAGTACAGTAGCTTATATATCAAGATTGATGCAAAGATTCATCAAAAACAAAATATCAAGTTGAAGATAAAGATGGGATCTACCTCACACTTGCATGACGCTGTCCCACTGACTACACTACAGCTTTGGCTCCACAAGTTCCTCTCAGATTGCCAAACACACTGTTGTCTTTCTCACTTCTGGGTTTTCTCTGCCTAGAAGACTCCTCCCCAGTGAGTCCAGCTTTCCTGGCACATCAACCCTGATGACTGCTGTAAGTAGGACCTCACTTGTTCACAGGTGCAAACCTGAAACCAGTGCTTACTCTGTGCTCCAGCAAAACCCTTCCTAGTGCTTACCTCCCCTGGGAATAGTTGCTGGGCTGATCTTGGTCCTCATTCTCCAGTCCCTTCCATTGATTGCCTCTTTCTTAAAGGGCATGAGCTGGCCTTGGACTTCAGGGCAACACATGGTATATATTTAGCAGTCAAAGGAACTGACCCTTCTGGGGGAATAGGGACTCTGAGTGGGACATGATGAGACATTTAGAGTACCATTTGACAAAATAAAAAAAATAACATCCAACCAGATGTGATGAAACACACCTGTAACCCCAGCTCTAGGAAGGCTGAAAAATGAAGATTTCTGTGAGTTCAGGGTCAATCTGAACTATATAACTAGTTCAAGCCAGCCTGGACTCCGTGGAAAGAATCTGATTCAAAACACCAATGTTCAACAACCTTTACCCTACTGACAAAAATCGCCTCTGTAACCAGTCCATAGTGAGGTGCCTCTGAGCCTTCTTCTTGACTAGGCCTCAAATTTGATTTTCAAAGACTTAAATGCTAATCTAGTTTCTGACAACATGGAGCCACATCCCTAAGAGCACCTTAGTCTCTCTTAAATCTTAAGGTGCTTGACTGCAAAAAACTAGGCACACAACACCATGCCCAGTGTCAGGCACACAACACCAAAAAAAGTATTTTTCTCCAGTCAACAGCTGAAGTTAGAGGAGCTGGGGAGATGGCTCAGTAGAATAAGTGTTTCCCTGACAAAAGCAAGGGCCTGAGTTCAACCCCTGGTTCCAAAAAAAAAAAAAAAAAAAAAAGCTAAACTTAGGATATAAACTGTCTTCCAGTCTCTGGAAGTCTCTTCTAGGTAGAGACTTGGCTGGCTTCATCACATTTACACTTTCCATTTCACTGACTGCTAGGCTCCTACTTGCTCCTCCCTGCTCTGCTACCTCCCCTTTGTAACACCCACTAATCTCTGTACAGTTTAAATTTGAATCCAGTCCATGCCAGACTTTTTTCCTTAGTTCTTGCTGTTTAAAATCTATCCTTGCCAGTGTAACCTGAGTTTTGTTTATCTTTGATATTCTAGAATGAGGATCTATGACAGGCACAGTAAATAAACTGAAAAACATGTGCAAATCTATTGATAAAACCATTATAAAAAAGATCTAAGTAGAAATAATAGCAATGAAGAAAATAATATAATAATGAAAGAGCTCGATAGATAGGTTGACAGCACGATACAGCTGAAAAGTGAATGACTAAAAAAATGTAAAAATGAAGATATGCAAAGGGAATGTAAGAGAAAGAAATTGGGGGGATATTGATGAAATATGTTATATAGGTGTAAGAAAATTTCATACTAAAAGCAATTTTTTCTACAATGAATGTTTTACTATGGTAATAAGAAATACATTTCTTAGGAGACATAAAACACAGAACTGTAAGTATTATGAGGGTAGTTTTACATGAAGAAGCAAGAAGTAAATGGAGAGGCAGAAATACTTTTTAAAAAATAACAATTTAACCAGGTATGGTCATTCATGCCTCTAATCCCAATGATACAGGGAAATGAAATTCTCCATATAAAAGGTACCAAGGATGAGTTTGCATTCTCTAAAACTGAAGAACAAATTTTAGCAACAAACAGAGGTTAAGAGCAGAATATTTATTGGGAGAAAGAAAGATTCTGTCTGAGAAAAGGACAGAAGGGGGACCTGAGCAGGTTGTCCCAGGTGTCTGCCATTTCTGAGGACTTTTATAGGGTAAAACCATGTGGTGAGGCAGGTCTAAGGTGGAGAACATAGGAATTTGCTTAGGTGGGCATGAAGTGGGACAAAACTATGGGCAACCAATAAGGTTACAAGCATCATTGCTCAGGTAAAATTGATTAAATCCAGAACTGAATAGAAAAGTGAGTCACATAGCAAGTAGGCATGAATATAGAATAGGGGTTTATCCAGCAGCTGGTAGAGGTTGGATTAGTGGCTCTTTCTAGCTTCCTTAAGAGGATGATCAATTCCAGATGCTTATCTGTAGGGAGGTAAGCATTTGTTCAGTCTTTGGCCTTTTGGTCTGGCCCACAGTAGGAGCATTCATCTCTCTCAGTTGCAAGGTATCTTGGCTTCTGTGCTGTCTCCTTGTGGGTCTGGCCCTGTCTGACTGCCTATAATATTTCCATCTAATTCAGCTGCCTATAACACCAGATCAAAATAAAATATCTACAGCCATACAAAGCCTCACAGGGTAGCATAGAAAGACCATCTCCAAACTACCATCTCGGTGCAGGTGAAACCCTGAATCAAATTCCAAGTCAGAATTGGAAGCAATATACTGGGGAAACCTCTGTGGAGGAATGGGAATAGGAAACTGGAGGAGCAAAGTTACAGATCGTTGCTTTTGACTCAGGCTGCAGACTGACTGATCCTGCCTTTCATTAAATATCTGATATTTTATCTACCATGCATTTTCAAAATTAACTTTAATGTTAGTATCGTACCAAGCTATTACAGTATTTGGCTTTGATTGCTGGGATTGGCACCCTTGGAAATTGTGCTCCCAAAATAAACACCTCACTTGTCCCACCACACCTGGGACCCAGCACAGCTGCGTCACCCTCCAGGTAGCCAGGCGCAAGGATGTTTGCAAAACTGCCGTAATAAATTAGTGCTATAGCCCAGAGACTACATGGGGCTACAGTGGTTCTCTGCACAGAAAATCCAAACGCCAGGCCAACACTCATGCAACAGCCCCATCCCCCCCCCCAGCTCCTCCCTACCCGGGACACTGCAGAATGTGGGCTCACATGCAAACTATTCTCAAGATTGAAATTCAGCATGAGAACTCTGTGGTTGGAGATGGCTCTTGCTGTGAGAAAAGAATATGACAGATGGCATAAGATATTACAGTAATTTCACTGACAAAGCACTAAGCGCATCACAGAAGAAGTTCAGAATCAATTCATCTGCTTCCCAGCAGAGGCGAGTCTAACAGAGAGTGAAGCATAATCTTGATAATGTAGTTGTTCCAAAAGGAGGAGGAATTAACCAGGCTACCCTAAATGTGCCTGTATGACATCCTTTTTGTTTCTGTTACCCCCGATAAGGACTTAAAATCCCATTTGTATGGAAATAAAGTAAGCTCCTGAAGTTATCTTCTTGTTCTGGCGAGTTACCTCAGGAGATCTGCTGCAGAACTACTCTCCGACTAAATGGGATCTTGGGCTCAAAGCCTGCAGAATTTCAGCTTTATTGTTAAATAAGAAGGTTTATCTTTGTTCCAATCACTAAAACTTGGCTTCTTTATGGGGTATATTCATTAAGGTTCTATAATTGGAAACAAGAGAAATGACTCTGATCAACCCAGTATCTTTCCAATAAGTTATTTTCCTATTTAAGTTAGCCAAAAAAGTAACTGAGCTGTAGAAACAGATTCTAAGTAGAACAGGAGCCATGCAGTGTGTTGGATGGACACAGGAGGGTGGGGAATAGCTGACAACTTTGCCCAAGTTCATTTTTAGCAACAACAGCATTCAAGATTCAAAGTTCGAAGAGGATGAGCCAAACTGTCTATAAGTAGCCCATTTACCCACACCTGACTAACAATCCTATCAAGGGGCCTAGGAGATAGCTCAGTGGTCTAGGCACCTGCCTGGCAAGCACAGAGTCCCAGGGTCCATCCCTGGAACCACAAGCCAGGCTGACCATGAGACCTTTGGTGAGCCAAGCCAGCTACCGAAACTGAGTGTGGTGGTGTGCACCTGTAATCCCAGCACCGGGGAGGCTGAAGTAGGATCACTATGAGTTCAAGCTGCATAGTGAGACCCTATACCAAATAAATAAATAAATCTGTATTAAAAACTTATTCTCAATGAATAAGGAGATATCAGGTCTCTGTGCCAAGAAAAAGAGATCACAACACTTTATTTTTCTAAGTATCCACCCTAGCCTGGGAAGGACAGGACCATAGAGAAGCCAAGGATCCTCAGATGTCCTATGCCCACTATTAAGTACACTGAAGTCCCCGTGTGTTCCAACAACAAGAGAGAAGTTTAGAAAAGCAACATGTATCCTAGTCATCATCAATACTATTGACAATATCTGGCCATACCTTATTAAATGTAGGACAGATACTGTGAGGTACAAAGGATAGGCCGGCTTCAAAACATTTAAACAGCCAGGGAAATAGTTCAGGAGAATAAGTGTTTTCCTGGCAAGCACAAGATCCTCAGTTTGATTCCTGATGCACAAAAAAAAAAAAAAATTGAACATTTTTGCCTTGATAGAGAAAATAAATAAGTTAATTGGTTTATTAGTGATACTTTCTTCTACAGAACCCTGGTTTTATGCTGTTACTTGCAGCATTATGGCCACGTCACTCAGCACTATGTATATACTAGACACAGTGGCCTCAGTGAGTAGGCCCCATGGTACTTTTAGAGTCACGCAGAAAAGTTTCAAAATCAGAGCTAGGACAAGGGTCTAAGTGCCTGGAAAGAGCAAGGACCCAGATTTGATCCTGGTACTGCGCCAGCCCTAAAACCCTGGGTGTGCTGTGCTGGCCACTGAAAATGGGTGTGGTAACACAGGCCTGTAATCCTAGTGCTGGGGAGGTCGAGACAGGAGGATCACTAAGAGTCAGAGCTGCATAGTGAGACCCTGCACCAAATAAATAAATAAAAGATTAAAATGAATAAATAAAATAAAATCAGGTCTATAAAAATTCATAGGCTTAAGAAAATATGTAATATTCATTTGTCTTTATGCCAACGAAGTTGCAAAATATAACCATGAAGTTCATAATGTAGCCCCAAGTCACTACCTATAATGAAAGTTGGATCTGTAGAGGACTCCCAGGGCAGCTTTATTCTCTTTCCTGGCTAAGGATCTTCCGTATTTCACTGTACCTTACTAACAGATACTCTTTAGACTACTGGAACAAAAACTGTGGGTAAGATACACATAATATTTATGCTCATGGGGATTAAGGCCTAATAGGAAAAACATGCAATCAATGTTCTTACTGGACTGCAATTACCTAGTAAATAGGGAAATATATATTCAGATAATATACGTACAGATGTAATGTTTTCCACACCGATATTGATCACTTCACATAAAGCCTATCTAAAACTCACATTCACATACACACACACACACACACAGAGTTCAGCCACATATATTTGTTCTCATTTGAATCATTTTTGTCAAATGCAAATCCCAGCTACCTCTATGAAATTCTCCTGAAAGAACACTTACTCAAATAAAGCCAGAACAAAGTCTTTCTCCTTGGAGCCTAGTAGGTATAGAAGAAAGGATGGATGCATAGACAGAGTTACAGGCAGCAAGTTTTAATGCTAACTTCAAGTAGGATGCTATAAGGGAGAGAAATCTTTGAAAAGTATTATGTCATGAGGGAGGAGCCTTACATGAAAGATAGACCACACAGTTTTCTTCCTCTCCAATGTGTGAGGCAACCAAGAAGGCAGGCCTCTCCAGAATCCAAGCATGCTAGTACCCAGTATTGGACTCCTCAGACTACACAACTGGGAGATATATATAGTTGTTAATCACTCAATCTATACTAGTGTTATGGAAGTCTAGATCGATTGATATGGATGGACAGATAGATGGATGAATAGATGGATGGATGGCAGGGACCAGTGTTCAATTCCTTGCATGCTATGCCAGCCCTGCCTGCCCTGCCCACAGGGCACACTGAGAAGGAGATTGAGACTAGATGTGGTGGTATGCTTTAATCTCAGCATTTGGGAGGCTGAAAACAGGAGAATCGCTACGAGACCAATCTACATAATGAGACACTGTAGACCCTGTACTAAATACATAAAAAATAATAAATTGGTGGATGGATACACAGACAGAAGGACATATAGAATGACAAATGGACAGATGGATGGATGGATGGATGGATGGATGGATGGATGGATGGATGGATGGATGGATGGATAGATGGATGGATGGATAGAAGGATGGATGGGTGGGTGGATGGATGCATGGATGGATAGAGAAACAGGTGGATGGATGGATAAAGATGAATGAGATGGAATAATACTGAGGATGAATTCACATGTACAGGGATAAGAGTAGGTGTCTAGATAAATAAATGAGTGGGGAAAATGGAGAAGAAAAAAGGAAGGCAATATATGGATAGATACATATTTGATAAATTAATGGAAATTTGACTTCAGAGGTAGGTGGGTTGAAGAAGGTTGGAAAAATTGGTCTGTGAGAAATAGATGGGAGACATGTGGACATACATATTACAAAATAATAGAAATTCAGGGAAAACAAACAGAAAATTCAGTGCTTGGACAGATGAACAAATAGATGAGTGGTTAGATATATATTTAAATAGATGGCCATAGCGATGGTCTACAAAAAGTGGGGGGAATAAGTACAATACAGATAAAGAAAATGTTCAACAGATATTAGAAAAGAAAGATAAATTGAAAAATAGATGCATGAATTAAAAATGGGTAGACTGATTACTGACAGAGTAAATGAACATATAAATGATGGATGGCTAAAGCAATATTGATAAGAAGGGGAGGAGGTTCATTTGGGTAAAGGAAAAGGTAGGTTAGTAGATATGTAGATCTATTAGTAGACAGCATGAATAACTATATGAATGGATACATCAATTGATAATCAATTCCTTATTAATCAGCTAATAGAAGAGTGAGAATATGACAAAATATTGTATCCAATATAATGTACTATGGACATGGGGCAGCAAGTGTTATGATACACCTTGGCATAATACTGCTTTCAGTACTATGTAAAGCTCAGAGGACATCTGAGGTAATTTATCTGTGTGAACCCTTTGCACTATCGTCACACGGGAAAGCTTGGCGGAGAGGCTGGAGGCTGGCACATGCGCCGTGATCAACCACACATTCAGCTTACAGAGCGGAGAGGTCGGTTTATTTCTCTTCAGGATAAGGAAGTCCACACCTCTTTGCTTCTCTGAGACAAGGTTTCCCTTGTCCGATACCCTCTGTAACAAATTGTTTATATTTGTTGCTAATTAAATAACCAAATCTATAAGGTAGGAAGACATTCTGCAAGTTTTCAGACAGGCTCTTTACAGATGTGCAACCCTGCATGTATTCACTCAGGAGTGCTTTCTCTAAGCCAGGCCCGAGGCAAGTCCCCGTGTGGATAGCAGGAAAGGACTGGGTGATCATTGTGTGGCAGTGCATCTTGGAGTCTTCACTGCTTTCAGTCCATGATCTAGACATGCTCCTTAGTCCATCTTTACAACAGCTAAGTATGTTCCAGATCAACAGGGTATTCAGGAGGCTCTGGGTTAATGAATAGACTGATACTTATTAAGTCGCTGAGGTTGAGATGGCCTGGAAAACACAGTAGAGACTGGCAAGGGCCACATCACTTTGAGATATACTCAGAGATCCAGATATAAAGATGTGCGAGTGCAAACAAGAAGGAATTCTCTTTACCAGGTGGAGCAGGAAGGTAGTGTTTTAGGCAGGCCTTGAGGGAAGTTAAGTTCCTGCTGGGAAGGGTGGTGACCACAGGACACCTCCTCCTCCAGTGCTACAGCAGCTAAAGTCTAAACCCCAAAACTCCACCCAAGAACCCCGGACAACTGGAGAAGTCTGGCTCTCTTCTAATCCTGAGTATCAAGATTAGGAAGATACGAAGCTTGTCTGAACAAACAAGCAATAGCACAGCTCCACTTGGATGGTCCTGGGGCCCTGTTGTTCAGTGTCAAAGCACAACCCAACACGATCAGCTGCGGACACTTCCCCCAAACTGCATGTCACTTTGGAACCTTCCATGCCCCTTCTCCTTCCTGTATCCCATCACCATTTACAATAGCTCTTATCAAGAGTCATACAGCTCCAGACCCAGGAAATATTTAAAATTATGTTGACTATCAAGACAGAAGAAACCATGTTTAATTCAACAGGGAAGGAACTGGTTTAGAGACCTCATGCAGTGGGCGCCATAACAGGGGTGCTTGTCAGCATAAGCTGCAGCGATGAGCATCTCTGTGTAGCCAGCCAGGAAGCTGCCCACTCTGGGAAAGCTCTGCTCACCCATTAGGAGGGCAGCTACAGAGGAGGCCCATCACGATGGCTGCTATGTTTGATCACATATACATACTTAGAGCTGAAGACTCAAGTAACTTTTGTAAGTCTTGCTATAAAAATAGCAGCCTTCTTTCTCTCTCTACCCCCCCACAATTCCTAGAGGCAAACACATTCAACTCTTTTTCTGATTCATTTGGCACTGCTTTGATATCTCTGAAATCTAAAAAAGGAGTGACATAAACCTACTTTTAGGTAATTTATTATCTTACATAGTTGGAATTTTCCTCTTTTTCATCTACCACATTTTCCTTTTTTTTTTTTTTTTTTTTTTTTTTTTTTTTTTTTTTTTTCGTCTTTTTGAGGCAGGATCTCACTGTGCAGCTCAGACTGGCCTTAAGCTCACTTTGTAGCTCAGGCTGGTCTCGAACTCACAACAATCCTCCTGCTTCAGCTTCCCCAGTGCTGGGATTACAGCCATGCGCCACCACACTCCGCTCATCTACCATATTTTCCCATGTGCTATTTTTCCAGCATGGGTCTTTCTTTCCTTTCCTTTTTTTATGTATTTGGTACAGGGTCTCATGCCCCAAGTCAGACTCACAGGGTTCCTCCTGTTTTCAGCCTCCCCTGAGCTGGGGTTACAGGCGTGCAGCACCACACCCAGTCTTGGTGATCAGCTCAACATACCTGGGGGCAGGACAGGGCAGCATGTGGTGCTGGGGATAGAATCCCGGTCCCTGCACTTGCCTAAGCAGGTACTGGCCCCCACATGGATCTTTCTGAAGAAATGTTCCCCAGAGCCTGCTGATGTGATCCACACTAAGCTAGATGCCTTCATGTCTGGTGCACAGAGGTTACTCTGGGATTGCCTTTCACCTTTAGCCTGAGAAATTCCTTCCATAGCTGTTAGATTCCATATTTAGAACCTATTTTTCCTCTCCTCTTTTGTTCAAATGTTAATTTTTGGTGGAGCCTCTCAATAATTGTGAGTACTAGAGGGTTAAGTGTCTAAGAACGTGTTATGTTGCCCTTACATTTGCTTAGTAGATTAGTAGGATAGAGAATTCTAGGTTGAGAAGTGCTGTGCTTTTTGGTCTTCAAATACTTTGACAACCATTGACTTCATCTTCTAGTAATGCTACTGAACAATTCAAAGCCATTCTGTTTCATGACCCTTTGTGACACCTTTTTTTTTTTTCCTTTCTGGAACTTCCCTTTGTCTCAGTGTACTAAATCTGCGTAAATGAACAAAGAAGGTTATGGAAAGCAACATGCAGAGAATAAAAAGACATTCTTGAAAATTAAAAGCTGGAGAATATAAAACAAAAAGTCCCTATAGAACTGATGGAAGAAAATACTAAGAAATCTACTATAACATAGAGATAAAAGACAACTAGAGGATATTTCTAGATGTATTAACTTCTTTCATACTACAGGATTTCCTCAAGTGTCTGGTAATCTTAAATTGTCTGGTCTACCAAAGTTAGGACACTAAACCTTTACTAAAAGTTCAATCCTTGGAGATATACACCCACTTTGACCTTGATTGGAAGGTAACCATGAAGCACTCAGCTAAACAAAAACTCCAATAACCACATGCAGTAACACATATCTATAATGCTAGCTACATGGCAGACTAAGGTAAGATGATCACAAGTTTGAGGCCAACTTGGGAAATTAAGCAACAAGACCTTTTCTTAAAATAAAAAATTGAGAAGGGCTGGAGATGTAGCTCAGTAATAGAATGCTGCTGGCTGCTATCCCTAGTAGAAAATTTTTTTTTTAAAAATCCCATCAAACAAACAAACAAAAAAAAACCCTCTGAAAGGTTTCTACATCAGTATCACTAGAGAAACTGAAAATGGAGAAAAACTTTAAGATTTCTCTAAGCTCCTGGAGAGTAAGGCCCGATGGTATCATAGACAGTGAAAAAAAACTAGAGGGCATTCCATTTGGAATTGGTCACATGCCTCCATTTTACTACGCCCTACCAAAGTGCCACTCCTGTGTCATCTGTTGTCCCCAGTGTCTCCAAGATCACACAGCCCCTTAAATCTTCTCTGAGAATATAAGATTTTCCTCTTTTCCAAGACTTGTCCTTTCCTCTCCTTCCAGAAACATGTCTAAGTGCCAGATTCTAAGGCTTTTTCTGATTCTTTACTGTAAAGCAGGCTGCCTCTCAGAATACTAGGGAAAACTGACTTTTCCATGCAACAAAAAGAAGCAATCAGTTCATAGTTACCCATGCACTTTCTAATTTCCAAAAGCCAGCATATTTTTATTTCCTTCCTCTTAATTTCTCAGCCTGTCTTTTTCAAAACCTTATTTTTCTCTACTCCCAAATCTTCTCTAACATAGCAGTTGATGTATATGTTCAATGAGCTATCTCTCCATATAAGTTAAGCTGACTTTCAAATACCAAGAAATCTCCTAAGTCAGTGAGGAAAAGATAAGAAAGCCTTACTTTTCATTTAATCTCCTGATGTAAACTACAAATTTTTCCTATGAAACTGTGTACAACCTTCCAGTCACTGCTTTGTGAATTATGATACTTACTGCTTGGGACTTTGCAGGCCCAGTCCCTTTGTGTAGCTGGGCATATAACCCAGACCTGAGCAATGATAGGATATCATTACTTGGGGCAGAGTAAATGGCTCAAGAGTAGATGCATGTTTCCACCTGGACCAGTCTGAGTTTTTCCACAGGATTTACATGCAGATGTTAGGTAAAGTGACTGCATTAGAAAAAGAACCTCTGAAATGGAAAGACGCCAATTTGAGACTTCTAGGAGCTATGCATTCACTGCATAGCAAACGCTTATCTATAATGAGCAGAGACATGAGAAAGAGTGACTGAATACAATTCAGAAGTATAGAGTATGTCATTAGCATACAAAAAGACCAAGAAAAAGAGAAGAGAGGTGTTAGAATAGGGCAAAAGGAATTTCATAAGTTAGACATAGGGTCTAGAAGCAGGTATCTACAGGATAAGAAGCCAAGGGAGAAATAAAAAGCAGTAACAGCGTAGAAACAGGGGAAAATATAAAAGCCACTGTGAAGGTAAAAATATTGTCCAGTTCAGAACACTCAGACACTGCAGTGATGGTGAGCGAGTTTTCAGCTCTGGTATAAAAGTTTACAACTTGCTGTACACGCATAGTCTCAGTACTCAAGAGGCTGAGACATATGGAGTCCAAAAGAGTTTGAAATCAGAACAAGCAATATTGCAAGATGCTATTCAAGACAAAAAATTAGAGTACAAAGTCTTAAAAATTACCATAACTATCATTTCTTTATTATACTCATTTCTTAATACACAAAATATCAAAGATGTAAATTATTGCATTCATATTAAAAAATATCAGGGCAGAATTTAAAATGTAGTTTTGCATGCAGTCAAAACTTACTTACCAGTTTAAAATAGAATGTTATAACCCGTGTTCATTTCCACAGCACATATGCTAGAAGGTTATAAAAATATCATGCATACGTAAGTCTCATGATAACCACAAAGAAAAATTTGAAGTTGATGCACGAAAGGTAAATAGAAAGGAATTAAAGTACCATTTTAAGAGAATTATCAAATCACAAAGGAAGAGAACAAAAGATACAGAAACAGAAGACATTAACAAAAGTAGAAGACCTCATTTATCAAAAATTAGTTTAAATGTAAATGAACTCAAATTCACAATAAAAATGTAGGTTAGCTAAACTGATTTTAAAAAACACAGATCAAACTTAATGTTCCTACAAGAGACATACTTTAGTTTTGAAGACATATCTAAGCAGAAATTAAAGGATAGGATATATTTTATTTAAAAGGGTAAATAAAGAGCCAGTGAAATAGCTCAGTGGACTAAGAACATGCTTAGGCAAGTGCTGGGACCAGAGTTCAATCCCCGGCACCACATACTGTGCCAGTCCCTTCCCCAGGTGTGCAGAACAGGCCACCAAGACCAGGCATGGTGGCACACGCCTGCAATCCCAGCACTGGGAAGGTGGAAAACAGGAGAATCACTATGAATCTGAGCTATATAGTGAGACCCTGTACCAAATACATAATTTTTTAAAAAGGTTAAATAAGACAGAACTAGGGAAGTAGCAGTTAAAATAGACTTTAAGTTAATAAATGTTACAAAAGACAGAGGATAACATTATGTGATAATAAAGGCATCTTACACATCCAGTCCGTTTCATAGACTGAAGCACAAGAGTAGCAGGGGTCTTAATACCCTACTTTCAACAGCAGATATATTATGGAGACAGAAAATCAATAAGGAAACATTGGGTATGAACAATTCTATAGACAAAATGAATCTAACAGACATGCAGAACATTTCATTCAATAGAAAATGCAATTTATTTTCAAGAACCCAGGGAAGGGCCAAGGAGATAGCTCAGTGGTCTAATCACCTGCCTGGCAAGTGCAAAGACCCAGGTTCAATCACTGGTACCACATGCCATGCAGGCCCCATGCTGTGCTGGACACAGAAACCAGTCATAGTGGTACATGCCTGTAATCTCAGGGATGGGGAGGCTGAGACTGGAGGATGACAACGAATCCAAGCCACACTGTGAGACCCCTACCAAATAACTGAAAGATAAAAAGAAAACGGAGAAAGAGGAGGAGGAGAAAGAGGAAGAGGAAGAGGAGGAGAAAAAGAGGAGGAAGAAGAGGAAGAGGAGGAAAAAAAGGAGGAGGAGGAAGAGGAGGAAAGGAGGAGGAGGAAGAAGAGGAGGAGGAAGAAGAAGAGGAAGAGGAAGAAGAAGAGGAGGATCAGGAAGAAGAAGAAAAAGAGAAGAGGAGGAGGAAGAGGAGGAGGAGGAAGAAGAAGAAAAAGAAGGAAGAAGAAGATGAAGATAGAAGAAGAAGAAGAAGGAAGAAGAAGATGAAGATGAAGAAGAAGCAGCTTCATGATAACCACAAAGCAGCAGCAGCACCACCAGCACCCAGGGAACATTCTCAGTGTAGGCCCTATATTAGGCCATAGAGCAATGTTTAACAAATTTAAGAAAGGTGAAATGATATAAAGTATATTTTCTAATCACCATGTTATAATACTAGAAATCAATTAGAAAAGAAAAATGAGAAAATTCCTATCATGTGAAAATTAACTCAATCTTATTCAGCCAATCGGTAATAGGAGAATATCAAAAGGAAATCAAAAATATATAGATGTAAATAAAGATGAGAACACAAAATATTAAAACCTGTTGTATGCAGCAAAATCAGTTCTGAGAAGAGAATTTATAGCAATAAATGCCCATGTAATGAAAAAGATTTCATGTATGGAGCATAAATTTACACCTTAAGGATCTAGAATATGAATTTTCTAGAGTAAAACTGTAAGCAGTGAGCAGAGGCACCCTAAGAGAGAGTGCAGGAGGGCCGCAACGACCACCATCACAGGTAGGGCCATCCAAGTCTTTCGAATTTCACATTTCATTGCCACAATTTCTCCCATCACCACGATTTGAATACAGAACTATAGGATGCAATATAATGTTCGCCTTGCTGGGTTTTGGCCTTCCTTACGTGGCACTCCTTTCCATGTTGGTACTCCTCTCTTTTGGAGTGGGACTATGTACCTTATGCCATTGTGTTCTGGAAGTATTGAACATCTTTTACTTTTACAGGAGCTGACATATAAGAGTTTGTCTTGAGTGTCAGAGGAGATTTTAGACTTGGATTCTCAGCAAGGCCACACTGTTAAAATTGTGGTGACTCTTGGAGATAGACTAAATGTATTTGGCTTAGGTAGATGGGCATGAGTCTTTTGGAGACCGAGGGTGGAATGCTATGGTTAATATGTAACATGTTCTCCAAAAGCTTCATATGCTTGAGGTCGAGTGTGTCATTAATGAGCTAAATAGCTGATGCACTGTTAGGAAGTGGGGCTTGGTTGGAGGAGGGTCACCAGGGAAGTGCAATGGGAAGATGCATTCTCATCCTCGCTTCCTCTCTTCTCTTTCTCTCCTTGGCTGCCATAGGCTGAGGGTATCTTTCCCCACCATGCCCTTCTGCCATCCTGGTTTTACCTTGGAGCCAGCCAACTATGGACTAGGACATGGGCCAAAGTAAACCTCTCCTCTCTTAAATCATAGACATTTGTGTCTCAGCAGTGGGAAGGTGACTAAAACACTCAAACAAGAAGCAGAGTCATATAAAATAATAAATGATGGGAAAAAATTATAACTGATATAGCAGAAACACAAAGGGTCTCTCAGAAGATTTCTATGAACAATACTTTAGCTAAAAATTTGAATAACTTAAAGAAATATATCATTTTCTAGGAACATACCAAAGCTGAAATATGAAGAAATAAAAAAAAAACTGAGCAGATTAAAAATGAGTAAAAAGACTAAATCAATAATTAAAACTCTGGAAAAGAAAACCCCAGGATCTCATGCCATCATTGGAGAATTCTTCCAAACACTTAAGGAAGAATTGATACTAAAGTTTTCCAAAACTCATCAAAGAAGCAATTCAAGATGCATTTTATAAGATCTAAATCACCCAGACAATAAAGCCAGAAACTACACAAAAAGGAAACTAACAGTCCAATATCCCTGATGAACATAGATATAAATATCCACTAGCATTTAGAAGGATTTTTTCTTTTGGCTGGCTCATGCTGCCGTAAGGGCAGGTCTGGGGACAGAACCATGGTATTCTGCACCTGACTGTGTTTGCATAAGCAGGCGCTTAAACAACTGAGCTAACCAGCAGGCCCCTTCACTAGCAGTTAGAAGGGTCACACCCAAGATAAAGTGAGTTTTATGCCTGAAATGAAAGAATAGTTCAAAACATACAAATCAATATATGTGGTACATTACATAAATATAATGAAAGGCAAAGTCCATATGGCCATTTCAATACACGCAGATAAACCATTTGACAAAACTCAACATGTTTTCATGGAACAAAGGAGCTTGACAAATTATGTACAGACAAAATACAACTGTCTTAGTTTTGTGTTGCTATAACAAAATTTCTGACCTCCAGTAACATTTAAGGAAAAGATATGCTGCTTATAATTTCGGTGGCTGGAGAGTTCAGAGAGCATGGTATCAGCCTGTGGAGCAGGCCTCGCCGCATTACAGATGTTTAGAGCATGTGCCTGAGAGCTCCCTTAGCAAGACAGGAAGTATGGAAGAGAGCTGAGGAAACCAAAGTCATGTGCAACAGCTCATTCTTGCAAGAACTAATTCAGTGCTAGGAGACCCATTACAGCTTGGCTCTTGAATGTCTCCCAAAGGCCTGTGTGTTAAAACTTTGGTCCCCAGGATAATGGTTTTGGGAAACAGGAGAAGCTTTAGGAGGTGGATCCTTGTGAAAGATCCTTAGATAATTTGAGGTATAACCTTGAGGGAAACTGTAGGTCCTTCTCTCTTCCTCTTCCCCTTATGCTTTCTGGAACATGATACAAGTAGGTTTGGTTTTCCATGATGTGCTCCTGGCTTTCCACAGCCCCAGAGCAAAGAAGCCAACTGATAAATGGAGTGAAACCTCTAAAACCTCAGTAGTAACAAAAACCTAACACAATACCTTATCCATTCCTGTGAAACCTTTCCAAGCTTCTGAGTGCTGTCTCCTAATCTTCATCATTGATCTCAAAACCATTACACTGGAGACCCAGCTCCAAGACTTTGAAACTCTTTGTGTACATGGTGGGGTGGGGCAGGGTGGGGGCACAGAAAAGCTTCAACACAGTAAAAGCCATATATGATAAACCCAGTGCACACAGTAAACATTTAGAAAAAGAAATAAAAGACAACCAGATAGGAGATATCCAAGTCAAATTATCTATGCTTGTTTATCACATGATGTTATATATAAAAAGAACATAGACTCCACACACAAAAAAAAACTGCTAAACTAATAAAAAAAAAATGAGTAAAGTTGCAGGATAAAAAATTCTCATCAAAAATCAGTTACATTTCTCCATACTAATAAGAAAACATCCAAAACAGAAATCAAGAAAACAATTTCATTTACAATAGCATTAAAAAAGTAAATGTGTAAGAATAAGTTTGATGAAAGAGGTAAGAATCTGTGGACTATGGGGGCTGGCCAGGTAGCTCAGCAGATTAAAGCGCATGCTTAGGTAGATGCAGGAACGAGGGTTCGATGCCCAGCATGCCGTGCCAACCCCATTCCTGGGGCACGCTGAGACAGAGAATGAGACTGGGCATGGTGGCATGTGCCTGTAATCCCAGCACTTGGGAGGCTGAAAACAGGAGGATCACTACCACCCGAGCTGTGTAGTGAGACCCTGTAGACACTGTACTAATATGTAAAAAATTAAATTAAATTTAAAAAAAAAATCTGTGGACTGAAAACTATACAACATTGGTGGAAAAATTAGAAAGACACAAATGATAGAAAAATATCAATATTGTTAAAATTCTGATGTCACCCAAGTGACCTACAGATTCAGTGTAATTCCTACCAAAATTTTAATGTCAGTTTTACAGAGATAGAGAAGCAATTCTTGCCACGAACGACCACGAAGAAACAAAACAATCTTATATAAGACCAAAACTGGAATCATCACACCACCGGATCCCAAACTATAATACTAAACTATAGTAACCACAACGGCATGGTCCCAGCATTAAAAAAGATATATCAACCAATGGAATAGGAAAGAAACCCCAGAAATAAAGTCCTACACTTATGTCCAATCAAGCATCAAGAAAGGTGCCAAGAATACATTCTAGAAGAAGGACAGTCTATTCAATTAACAGAGTTGGGGAAACCCCTTTACATTAGATTCTTACTTCACACCATATGCGGTCCTAATTCAAGATAGATTAAAGACTGAAACATGAGATTTGTCACTATAAAGAAGAAAACAGGAGAAAAACATGACATTGGCCCTCATAATTATTATTATTATTATTATTTAACCCCAGGAAGATAGGAAACAAAGGCAAAAATATAGACAAGTGTGCTTAACATTAAATTTAAAAGCTTTTCTCAGAAATTAATGAAGAAAAAATTTCCATGGTATAGGAGAAAATGCTTGCAATCCACACACCTGATAGTTTGGTTTATTATTCAAAGTAAGTGACAAGGCCAGCCCAATAGCTAAGCAGATTAAAGTGCCTGCAAGCAGGTACAGCGGCTGGAGGTTCAATCCCCGGGCTTGCTGTGCTGGCCCTACCTCCAGGGCATTCTGAGACGATGATTGGGACTGAGTGTGGCATGCGCCTGTAATCCCAGCTCTTGGGAGGCTGTAAACAGGTGGATCACTATGAGTCCAATGTAGTAGTGAGACCCCGAACATTCTGTAGGCCCTTCCCTAAAAATACTATATAGATAGATAGATAGATAGATAGATAGATAGATAGATAGATAGATAGATAGATATATCTCAAACTCACACAGTTCAATTAAAAGTGGGTGGAGAACCTAACAGACATTTCTTAGGAGAAGACACATGAAAAATCACCAGGTATAGGGCCTGGGGAGATGGCTCAGTGGAATAAGTGCTTCTTTGGCAAGCACAAGGTCCTGAGTTCAATCCCCAGTTCTGCAAAAAAAAAAAAAATCATCAGGTGTATGTTAACCATTAAGGAAATCCAAATTTACACCACAATAAAATATCACTATATGCCTGATAGAATGGCAATTATAAATTACAAAAATAAAACATAAGTGTCAATAAAGAAATAGAGAAATGAAAAATTTTGTATACTGTTGGTAGGAATGGAAATTTGTACAGTCATTGTGGAAAACAGCATGGAGATTCCTCAAAAAACTAAAAATAGAATGACACAACATGATCTAACAATTTTCCTTCCGTGTCCATACCCCATAGGAAATTAAACCAGTGTGTCAAAGCGAAGCCGCCAGTGTCTGGTAAGGACCTTCCTGCCATATCATGTCAAGGCCATGGGAAGGCTGGAAAGCAGAAGGCAAGTGGTCAGAGGGGCTGAACTTGCTTTTACAGCAAAGCCACTTTCGCAATAATTAACCCACCGCCAAATACCAGCCAACAACATTAATCCACTCACAAAGGCAGAGCCCATGTGACCTGACCCCTCGTCTAAGACCTCACCTCCTAACACTGTGATTTTGGGGATTAACCTTCCCCAAAGGTTAACCACAGGGTTTGGCCTGAGAACTGATTTCTTTTAGATTTCACCCAAAAATGATAGGAAATGAAAGCAAAATATAAACAAGAATGGATCAAACCATATCAGGAGTAGGTATTAAATGTCATCATACAAGAGCTAGTATATGAGCTGATTGATAATTAGCTTGGTTTAATATTTTCATAATGAATACACAAATAAAAGCATCACATTGTGCATAACAAAGAGAATTTTATTTATCCGTTATTCTTTAATAAAACTAAAGGAAGAAAGGTGCAAGAAAGACACGACAGGGCCGAGAAATAGAAAATTCTGTACTGGCCTCCATTCTCACAGTATGTTTACCTGAACAAAGGTGACTGACTGTCTTACCACTTGACTTTTCTGACACTAGTCTGTAAAAAAATAAACTATCCCCTATATGTAATGCAACCCCTCATAACACACACAGGGAAATAAACTTTCCCACCACAAAATAATACACTAAAATTCAAAATTACTAACTTAGCTGGTTACCATGGTAACCAGGGGCATTAAGTCCTGCTACTAAAATTTCAAGAGCAGATGACATGAACTATTTATGTGTAATTGCATTTTATAAGGGGAGAGAGCTTTTCTTTCATACAAGATACAACCATGGCGCAGATGAGATGGGTGTTTATATTGCACTCGTGTCAGAACAAACACAGTGAGTCTCTCTGTTCCACCAGGACCCCAGCACCACCGTGCACATTCCACAAGAAGAGTGGAAGAAAGAGAGCAGAAGTCAGCCTTCCCTGCAAAATACCTGGCCTGATTTGGGCTGGGGATCTCCCAACATCCCTCTGGGGCTTAAGTATTTATTTCTCCAAAAGAGGTGAAGGGCTCCTTTTTATTTCTACCCTTCTATGCTTGGGAATCTGCTCCCCTGTAACTGGCTGGTACTTAGCCACAGCCACCCAGCTCACCCATCACGGCATGTCATAATAGAGGAGAGAGATGGATTCAGAACTCTTCATCTTGGCCGGGGACTTAGCTCAGTGGGACGGGCCTTGCCTGGGATGCAGGAGGCTCTAGGTCTGATCTCCAGCACGGGGTACTGCATGGGAGAGACTCAGCTTGCACCTCGTAACTAGAAGTCTCTGAAGACAGAGGGAGGGCTCAGTGAAGCCAGCTCACCGCAGGAGTTCTCTGCACCGATTCAGAACTGGGCCACATTGAGTTTTCTCTTATCCTTGACTGTGCAGATCCTCTGATGTCATTTCCACAGACCATCATCCTTCCTGAGACAGTGATGTGCAGAAACAGAATCCAGGGGCTCCGTATGGCCACCACCCGGCCCTGGAGTCCTGACTGTGGTTCCTCACCACCATGGCCCAGGTGCCAAGTGAACGATCTTTAGAGGTCTTACTGGCCTCTACTGAGAAACCTGCAGTCACAGTGGCATTCAAGTCTTCTGTTCAGGACCAGGAGAAACCTTGATTGATCCACAAGCAAATTTCAGTGTTTATTTTTTTTAATCATGTCTTGCATAAGCTTTTGGAAAAAGTAGAAGTTTTACATGAGGATGTACTTATGCACGCACGTAATCTCAAGCTTCTTAAGGGAAAAAACAAATGCAAAGTGTAAGAGAATGGAGCCTGTGATGAACACAGAGCCCCTAAGAAGCAGTCTGCTTCTGTGCTTGTTAGATGGGAGGACAGGTGGATGCTACATATGTGTAAATCCCCAGCTAATAAATATACGCCATGGAATGAATGGGTGAATGAATGAACCAATGGTATTAGAAGGAGGAAGAACTGAGGGATCATGACAGCGTGGAGGATCCTGAAGGAAATAGCAAAGCTTCAAGGGGGGCATTTCTGGGGTTAAGGAAAGACCCTGGTGGAGTGAGCTTACTAGTTGCCCTCTCCAGGAAATCTCTCTGCCTACACTCCACTGACTCTACCTCTTTCAGCTGCTGAGCCCTTGAGCAATTCCCCCAAGTAGAATTTTTTTAAAGGGCAAAAAGACAAATGAGAAATAAGATTAGGATAACCAGACCAGGGAGATGACTCAGTGGAATAAGAGCTTCCCTGGCAAGTGCAAGGGCCTGAGTTCAATCCCCGGATCCACAAAAAAAAAAAAAAAAAAAAAAAAAGAAAAAAAGATTAGGATAACCCACAGCTTTAACACATCACTCATGTTCTATGTGGCTAAGAAGGACAGCGACTGGTGTAGCACAGTGCTGGAAGAACCCCTGACCACCATCTGGACCAAGCTTCCTATAAGACTTTTACAGTGTAGGCTCACAGGTACTGCAGCCCATATGGGAAATGCACAGCTTCAGGTACAGTTGTGTCTGGGTTGGCTCCACCACAGGGACCCGCCCCTGCCTTCTGCACCATAGGCCCTCACCTCTGTAGGCCTCCCTGTCCACCAGGGACATTTCTGGCTTTTTCCTAATTGCATCTGTTGGTTGGGTGGCATCCCTTCCTAAAACGTCACCAGGTTCTGTCTCCCTTCTCAGGCACACCAGTCTCTTCACATGCAGCTGAGTTTTGGCCAAATCAATTGTTTCTTACTTCCACTTACAAACAAGGCAACAGAACTTGATTAAAGAGTTCCCTCTTTGGGAGGCAGAGCAGCTGCCCGCCCTTGATTAAAATGTTTGCCAGCTGTTTGGCATTCTGGCTTGGATTTTCAGGAAAGTCAGACATTTGATTGGGTGTGTGATTTTTCCCCCCTTATTAAAACTCTATTTTCCTCCATGTGATAAATACGCTATTCTCCATCATAGTGTGGAGCCATCCCCACCTCTTCCCTCCATCTCCATTCCATTTGGGTTTTATCATCTGAACCCACAAGCTACGACAGCAATGCGAACTCTGCACTTGGAGTCTGACCCAGACAGGATTAACCTGACTCCTCACTGAGTCTGAGTAATCTGATGAAGAAAAACCCAGCTCTGCTTGGGCCTCTCTGCCACCCCGGGGGAGGGTCAGTGTCCATGCTCAAAAGCACAATAGCTCTCACAGCACAGAACAGCAGAGCACAGTCAGCCCTTGGAGTCTTCCCATGTCTGGAGTGAAGGACCACCAAAGCACCTCTGTGTTCCACAATCGGACGCTGTGGTCCTGCGGAAATGCCCACAGGCCAGCTTCAGCTTCTCTTCCTTGCCTCTGTATACACTGCCCAAACCTGCACAGGGCTCCAGAGATGCTAGGGTTGACTGCAGCCTGAAAACAGATAGACCTGAAAGGGTCATCCAGAGAGCACAACCCAGTCATAACACTTTTGAAAAAGTAACCTTGGAAATTTCTCTCAGATTCCATTTTAAATTTGATACAGGCTCTCACTACACAGCACAGACTCCTAATGATCCTCTTGTCTCAGCCTGCCTAGTGCCGTGATTAGAGGTGTGTACCACCACGCCTGGTTTCAGTGGCCTTCAAGTGTGCAATATCAGGGATTGAACTAGGGTCCTTGCTCTTGCCAGACAGGCACTCGGACCACTGAGCTATCTCCCCTGCCCCAAGATTTGTTTTCATACCTGTTTCAGAAAAGGCACTGGTATATGACAGCATCCCCAACACACTCCATCCCACTCCAGCCAGCACATAGGAAAGAACCTTCACAAAGACAGAGCATACATCATAATGCATAAGGTTTTATACACTTTCCCTACAAATTATGGATGGCTCCGTGTCAGGCAGGGTTCTAGATGCTGAGGTTACAATGTTTGTCTACACTAATTTTTCTTTTCTCTGGATCACAGCAGAACTTCTGCTGATGGGAAAGTATAAGAGAGTAATTAGAACCCTGGATGTGGTATTCTTGCTGGAATAGCCAACTCTCTTAGTGTGGTCAATTAGGCAGGGTTCTAAGAAAGCCCTCAGTGTGTGCAGAGAGGAGGGATGTGCTTAATCGTGGGGCTCAGCAGCCTGGACCCCCATCCTTCTCTGGCAACATCATTTGCAAGATCAGAAAGGCTAATTGTATACCTTAGCACCACTGCCAGCATCTAATTAAAACCTCTGTTCCTCCTGTGAAGATTTTTTAACACCCAATAGAGCAGATCCTTACCACCAGCAAACAAAAGAAAAATTGGATGTAGTTAAACATCCAATTTCCAGTTGTTTTTATCACAGCCGCTGCTGATGTTTTGTTTTTGTTTCTGCTCTACCAGATAGAGGGGACTTCAATCACTTGAAGAGCTACCATGAATGGTTTCCTGGGAGATAAGAAGATCCCCAGGCATCTTCCTAGGAGGTCCCAGCCACACCTTCACTTGCAAATATTTGCTGGAAGAAGAGGGATGTCAAAAAGCTGTCCAGTTAATTTAATGATAAGAATCCAAAGATTTAAAAACAAACCTTTTTATCTGTCTATGCTCTTAATTATTTCCTTAAAATAAATTTCTAGACATTGGAATTTAGCTACAAAGAGGCACACTGTGATGCGACTTTTGCAAATTAAAGGCTGGCCAGGCACAACGGTGCATACCTATCATCCCAGCTACTCAGGAGACTGAGACAAAAGCATCAAAAGTGCAAGACTACCCTGAGAAAGTTATCAAGATCCTATCTCCAAAATACAGGGGAGTGGTGCAGTGGTAGAGCACTTGCCTGGTGTGCACAAAGTCCTGGGTTCAAGCACACACTGAAAGGATGATGACACCAACTGCCTGACACCAGGGAGTCATGACTCGTCCATCTAATGGGGCACTATTGCCTACCCACACCGCCTGCAATCTAAAAGATGCTATTAAATGAAACAGTTTGGCTGGGGAGATGGTTCAGTGGAATAAGTGCTTCCCTGGCAGGTGCAAGGGCCTGAGTTCAATCCCTGGTTCCACAAAAAAGAATAATAATAATAATAAATAAATAAATAAATAAATGAAACAGTTTGTACCAATATACCCACATTGTTATTGAATTTTTTTGTATTTATAAACACAGAAAATTCCAGATCTTTAAACCCCAAAATGTTCAGTGATTATAACTGCTGGAATAAAATTACAGGGCATTTTAATTTTCTCAGCAATGTTTTCTTGCTTTTTAAACATCCCATATTATTTGGGTGATTTTTCAAGTTAATTTTAAAGCAGAGGACAACATAATTGCTGTAACTATGTATCATAAATGCACTTTCCACCTCATAGTATGTAGTAACTGGCTGGCTTGCACAGGACTCAATGAGTAGCCCACATCATGTCTTACCCAGCTTGCTGCCCTTCATGGAAGGGTTACATACCACCCCTTGGGTGTTAATTTATGCCCTTGAGCCACACTGGACTCCTTGGGAAAAGCACAGATGCTGCTTAGAGCGAAGGCAAATGTGGCCATGTGGAACCCAACCCTGCTATACTCATGGAAGAACCAGCCATTCTGTTCTTCCCCTTAGACAAGGCTCGTCCCCATCCAGTGTGCAGGGAGCGCCTGCCCTATGGGAACACGAACTGTCCACAGGCCTTGAGTGAGGTGGGAGGACAGTCATAGGACAGCTGACCTCCTCCACTCCACTCCATCCTTTCCTCCTCTGCCCACCCTCCACATTGGGAGGTCATCCCAGTCCATCCACCCCTTATGCTGTTGTGAGCCCTAAGATGTAGCTGGAGGAAGGAGAAGGAAAATCCTTTCTGCTCCAGGAGTAGCCCTGCCAATAGAAGCAGAAAGGCACTACTGTCTTTCCTGTTGACACTCTGTTCCTGCTTCTTTTGCCTCACCTCACTGGGTGCTTGAGGGTCCCTTCCCCTGGTCCACCAATACTCCAAAGCTTTTAACAGAGTTCCCATTTCCTTCCAAAGATCTACATATACATATAGTTATGTAGTCCAAGTAGTGTCATAAAGGGACCCATAAAACACAAAGCTTCAAAGTCACTTAGGGTATGCCTTTGAGGACAGACTAAAGGATTTGAACTCTTGAGTCTTAGAAAAACAGAACCTGAAAAGAATGAAATTCACCCCATTAAACTATTTACTCATGTTAGCAATCAACTACAGCATGGAGGAAATGAGTGAGTTGAGTGACAGAGTCACCTGCATGAGTAAGCTGCAGAGCCCGGGCAGGATGTTGAGCTAGGCATCAGCACTGACACCCCATATCCTTTAGCACACAGACTGGAGCTCAGTTTGGTCCCAGTAGTTCAAATCTTAAATCTCTATGCCACTTATGATTATCCACCAATGTATATTTAAGCTGTGATCCCGTGTCTTGTATATTCCTTTTCTGATCACGAGATCCTTCAGAGGAAAACTTTCAATGTTTCTATCTATGTCCCCAGTACCTGAACAATGAACACTTGATGGTCTATGACATCTCAGTCCTCAGCATTCCCAGCCCCACAAGGGTGGGCCAGCTTCTGAGATACTGATACCTGCACCTATCAGGCCAGCTTGCTGGTCCTGTGCTCCGCATTGCCTTTGTGGGAGGCTCTGAAGCCGTGCAGCCCACCTTCAGGCTCGGGGAGCCCTGTCGCCATGCCTTTCCTCATATCCAGATTCCTCTCCCTGTCCTTGCAGCTAGTTCCTCGCCTTTCCTGCTCCCTCTGCATCTCCAAGGCCATGCCTGTGATTCAAGACACACTCATCTAATTGTACCGATCTGAATGCCAAGATTTCCACTACTGTCACCATTTCCTCCACCAATAGCACTGCCATGCCCGTCTGCATCTGTGTGAGACAAGAGTTCCCCTGCCAGAAGTCGGTGGGGGCCCCTTTGTGTGATTCTCTTTCATCTCTAATTCTTTCAGAAGTTTCAATCTTGCCTGTGAGGACTTTCTTCTCATCCATGGACATCAAAAGCTTGCTAGAAAGTTCTCAGTGCTGCCTGAATGCTAATGTTGCTAAATGGTCTCATTCTTATTCTTGTTGTTATGAAACAAATGCCCTGGGTGCATCCTATGCCCATACTAACCATGACAATCTGCCTGGCCCTGCCTCAACATCCCCTGAGACCAAGTGCCTGTCCTATACCATAATTAAAATTTACTGCATCCTTAGCTTTGTCATCTGGACCATCCCACATGATGAAGTTACAAATTTAGAGCTGCTTCTCTCCTAAATTGCTATAAAATTGTTATGGCAAATATACTCAAACTTCAGTTATTGAGAGGCACTGGGGAAACATGAGCAAATTTTGAATGAGTAAAAAGATTTTACCAAAAAATTAAGTTAGACATAAGGAGAAGGCTAGGTTTAGAGGCATCACATTTCTGTCATGAGACACTCAACCAGGCTAAGGCAGGGAACCCAAGCAGCAGCAGCAAATGAGCTTCCAGCATAGAGCAAGGCAGGGATGATCTCCAAGGGGTGGGCTGTCCAGCATGTCTCTGGGAGATGCTCGATGTAAATCCTATCCCAGCCAAAGGAGTAGTTTTCGAGTATGTGATTTTTTTTTATATTTATTTATTTATTGTCAAGCTCAGGACCTTGCACTTGCCAGGCGAGTTTTTATGCCACTGAGCTATTTCTCTGGCCCTAGTATGTGAACTTCTATGCATGTGAGAGAACTAAAGATTACCTTTCACTTGCCAAAAACTTCCCACACTTCAATCAGAACATCCTCTTTCTTCCTTGCCCACATCTTACATTTATTCTAGTCCTGGTTGTTTTTAACACCTCAATCGGAGCCAGACATACTGGTATAAGCCTAAAGACACAGCTACTGGGGGTGGGGACAGCTGAGGCGGGAGGGTTGCTTGAGCCTACCGGCTTGTGGCTGCTCTCAGGCATCATAGCAAAACCTCACTGCTTAACACACAGAATGAATACTCCCCCTGCAGAGACAAGGAATATTAACAGATACGGAGCCAGCATAAGCCCAAGGAATTATATACTTTTAAATGTCTGCTTTGAAAATATTTACACCACGGGGAATGTTAAGCCGTGTTCTCTAACTAGCATAAGTCTGTGATGCATCCAATGTGGACTGGGGCTTCCGAGACTCTGAAAGGCAAGGCAAGGCAAGATGACATGCAGCAAGCTACAGGTGAGCGGAGGGCCAGCCAGCCCATGTCTCTCCTAGTTCTTTAGGCACTTAATCAGCTGTAAAAGCTGGTGCTGGCTGCCTCCACTCCCCGTGGCCTCTCTATTATCACTAAAATAATAATGACAAATTGGGAAAGGCACAGAGGACAGGCAAATGTGAAGCCAAGTGTTGAAGACAGCAACAGGAGGTGACAGCCAGCAGCCCTCAAACGCCAAGGAAGCCAGCATACATCTTGGAAGCCTCCTCTCCGCAAAGCAAAGAAAGCTGTCTGCAGCCGCAACCCACTAGAAGCGGGTGGGGAGAATGAGACAAGGACGGCTTCAGGACAGCGCAGAGAATTCAACCGCCCAAGTGCCGCAGCTCTAACCCTGCCTCGCCTCATTTCTGCAGGAGAAAAGGCAAACCCTGGAATTACGATTAAATGATGTTAGGAGAGAAGAAAGCTGCTGCTTTCCAGGCTTGGGCCTACCTGGGATGGTTAGGAGGAGTTGTCTTCTGCCAAATCTCACTCATCAAGCTCAATAGTAGAGACTGGCGCTGGCTTCTGGAGCTGTCTACCAGTCTCCTGCTTCTTATGTTGCCGACTCTCTCTAGCACCCAAGTTCTAGAATTTCCTTTTGTCACATGAACTCATAGGATAAGATACAGTCTGATTTAATATCCTGGAGGAAATGATCGCAAAAAGTGAAAGGGCCAGGAGACTTGGGCTCTAAAGATTCAGAATGTAATGTATTCTATTACAGTATCATTCAGTAATTCTCAGAGTTTCCACTCTTGATAGAATTCTTCTTCCTCCAGCACTTTATGCAGATGACTCTTGTTCACGCATTTATTCACACACCGCCCTGTACACATCCCTTCTCCTGTCACATCGGATGACCTGCCACACCCTCTATGTTTATGATCATGACGTCTTTCATTCACTCAATAATTACTGAGCAGCTGCTAATAATCAACACAGCTAGGCACTGGAGATTTAGCCATGATTTAGAAAGGAACAGTCCAAGTCTTTCTAGCACTGACAATCTACAAGAGATAGTGTCTTGGTAGAAAGGGTATTTTATTACAATAAAATGATCCTGACTTTCAATGCTGCAATTTAATAATTTTTGGATTTTGCAGTAGTGCAAAAGCAACACATATTCAGCAGTATTTTGGCTTTTTGGTTTGTTTGGGGGGCTAGTGAAATGTAGTTCAGTATTCTCTGGTAGTCCTGGGCAACCCCCAGGCAGTCGTATGGGATAGTAAACACTATTATCAAATAGGCTCTGTGTTTGATGACTTTGCCCAACTGTAGGCTAGCATATGTGTCCTGAGACACATGGTTAACTATGCTGCTCTAAGCCTTGATGCTTGGCAGTGCAATTAGTGCGTATTAAATGCATTCTTTGGCTTATGATGGGTCTTGGGGTATGTAGGCTGTACCCTAAATCCAGGGGCATCTTTATTTGACACTTAAAGGATACAAAGGAGAAGTTCATTGCACTATGAGGAAATAGGATAGGCAAAGAATTTGAGTTGTGACAACTAACTGACACACTACAAAAAAGAAATTAGCTGCCCCTTTTTTTACACTAACACCTGTCCAGGACTTAGAGAGCAGGCGTGTAGCTCAACAGAGCACAAGCTTGCAAGGGGCTGAGGAGGCTCCTCTCTTCCAGCAAGATGGCCATCCTCAGTCCACACGGGGTCCTGAACCTTGGCTGCTCCTCCCCTTCACCCTCCACCCAGTCCCACAATTCGTTTTTCATAATTAATCCATCTGACAAGTGAGAAAACTATTTTCAAAGTAAACAAAATAAATCAAAGTGGTGCTAACTTCTCTTGCTAATGTCCTCCATCAATCACGGGTGACTCAAGGTTTTTAAACAGAAAGGTTAGCGGGGAGCAAACAGGGTAAAACTTGAAACTGCTCTTCCAACTCTGTAACATTAAGGTGTTGAAATTGATTTGTCATTAAAAAGAGATCTACAGATACTTTATATGCTTAGGAGGAAGAAAAAAATCAATGTTAAGCTATGTAATTGGGAAAGGGGTAAGGAAGAAGAAGGGAGTAAATTTCTTATTGATTCAGAAAAAAAATGTAATAAAAAGGAGTCAAAATACCTTCATTGAAGTCCACACTTAATGATTTACAGGGCAGAGGGAGAACTCTGGAAATGTGTGAGTGGTAGGAGTGTTAACTCATGAGGGCCCAAACAGCACTGCACCCCGCATGGACTCTCACTGGCCGCAAGGGCAGGGGCTAAAGTGTTTGCAGCAGTCCCACAACTCTCACAGGGAAAACAGGAAATGGAAGAAAGAGACTACTAAGTAATGTTCTCCAGGTAAGCTAGACAAAGACCAACAGAACCTTCACATAAAAACCCAGGTACTAACTTCTATCTACCTTACCTATGAATAGTTTTGCTAAATTAAAAATTATAGTAGACTCACTAGAGTGGGTATAATTTATTTTTCAATTTGTGTGCATTTGTTTGTTTTTATTTATTTTGAGTTTTTTGGACAGGATCTCACTATGTAATTCAGGCTAACCTTGAACTTATGGAAATCATCCTGCCTCAGCCTCCCAAGTGCTAGGGTAGTTATAATTTAAAAGATGGTCAATAATATGTTGGTAAGAATGAGGAGAAACTAAAATCCTCATATATTGACAGTGAAAGTGCAAAATGGTACTATCATTTGGAAAATGGTTTAGCATTTCCTTAAAAAGCTACTCATAGAATTCCCACATGATCCCAGAAAGCCACACTTAGATAAATGTATCCAAGAGAATCAAAACGATGGCCATACAAAAGCTTGCACATAAATGCACATTGAAGCATTATTTATAACAGTAAAAATGCGGAAAGAATACAAATGTCCACTAATGGGTAAATGGATAAACAAAATACTGCATGTGGATGTAATGGAGTGAAGCACTGTGGGAAGGAATGAAGCACTGATACATGCTGCATTTTGGGTAAGCCTTGAAAATGTTGTGCTAAATGGCAGGAGCCAGACAAAGAAAAAGACATGTTCTATGATTCTTTTTGTCCAAATGTCCACAAGTCCATACACCCACACCAATTAGTCACTGCCAGAGCTGGAAGGACAGGGGGAGAGACATGTCTGCTATGGAGTACAAGGGTTCTTCTTGGAGTACAAGCATGTTCCACAGTTAGTTCTGGGATCTGCATGACTTTTTAAATACACTAAACCCCACTGAATTGTATTTTTCACAGAGTGAATTTTATGATGTGAATAGTTTCGATATAAAAAAAAACTATGGATGGTTAACCTACTTGACCTATATTTTTCCTATCACTTTAAATATAAACAACTCAATAATCACAAATAAAATATGCCCAAATGGTGATACCTTGAAGTAGATAGTTTGAAGTTATCTATATGGGACTAAAAGTAATTGAAAAATGAATGAAGTTTTTGAACATCTTGTAAGGTTAACTTATTTTTATAAATTCTGTATGTCAGGAAGATATCTAACCTGAATCTGTATCCCTTTCCCTAAAAATTTTATATTGAAGTACCTAATACCCCAACATGTGAATCTACTCAGAGGTGAAACTATTAACATAGAGGTTATGGAGGCAAAATAAGGTCCTAGTGATGGACCCTAATCCAATATAACTAGTGTCCTTGTAACAATAATTTAAAGGGCCAGGGAGATAGCTCAGTAGAATAAGTGCTGCCGTGGCAAGTGCAAGAGCCTGAGTTCAATCCCCGGTTCAATCCGCAAAAAGAAAAAGAATAGTTTAGAACATACACAGGTTCAGAAATTGTGGGGCAGACTGAGCAGATACCCTTCTACAAGCCAATGAGAGAGGCCTTAGAAGAAATAACTTAGTTACTAACACCTTGATTCTGGACTTTAAATGTCCAGAACTATTAGAAAATACATTTCTATTGCATAACCATGCAGTCTGTGGTGTTTCAATATAGCAGTCCTAGAAAAGTAATGTGGAAAATGTTAAAGTAATAAACTCAGTAGCCAACTCTTTAAATCGTATTTATCATACTCTGAAGTACATAATGGTAAACTAGTAAAAACCTTAATGCAACGTTCATCTCTGTTGGTTTTCTTCCCACAAAGGTAAAACTGAGATTCTTGTTTTTGTGTGGTCCATGATTGATCAAAACTTTGCTAAGTGCATACATATGTACACAGCCAATCTGTCATCTCAAAACTTATTATGCAAGTTGATATTTGTGTTGTTATGATTCTCGTCATCATACAGTCTTACTTCCAACAATGGTGCATACCATCCTTCCTGACAGCCCAGAAGTTAAAATGCTGATTTTTTATAAAATTTTTATGTTGTCAATCCATGTAATAATGAATGGGAAACACTACCTAGAACCCACGATTTTGCCATTTCCTGGCTTGAAATCCTGTTCTTTGTGGCATTCTCAGGTGAGGTAATTTCATAATTGTGTAAACATTACAGTGCACTTACACAGACTAAGACAACAATGGCACATCTAGGTGATACGTTAAAGGACCACCACTGCATATGTGGTCCACTATGCCTTCCCTTTGTGCCTGGATTCTTCCACATTTCCCACGTAAGTGGGTGCCACTTAAGGATATACTCATAAGTGAAATGAACCAAACCCACATGTATAAATATCGTGTAGCCTTCCTCATGTAAGAACTCAAAAGAAAAAATAAAAATAGAAAGTTGTAACACAATTAAATGGAAAGCAAGAACCTAAGAGATTCTTTTTTAAAAAATTAAAAGCATGGAAGATAAATACTGAAAATCTGGCTGCCTAGAAATCTGTAAATCTGATGGCCATAATCTATTCTGCAAAAACAACTTTGAGGAAAAGAATTGTTGGGGATATCAAATACTGTGATAATCCATGGAAGTATTATTTGACTCATGAGAGATCTTTAATGTCAAGAGATACATAATCAACTGCTTAGTAACAAATGAAACCCAATGTTCTTGTCCCCTATACATTTCTACAGGATAAATGCTTCCAGGGAAGGTATACTGCTTAGAATAAAAATATATATATAGAGAGAGAGTTTTATGCTTATTTTCAAAATTCTACTATTTACCACACCCAACACTGAACCAGACACAAACTATCCAGCAGCAATTTACAGATTCGCTGTTGGATGATAAACATCAGTTGGCCACTACTGTCCACTCCAAGGAACCTGGAAATACCTGAACATATGTATTAGCTGCAGTAAAAATAATCACTGTTATGACAAGCAACATATTTCAATAAAATATTCTGATATTCTAAATCTTATACAGGTGAGAAACTTTAAAATTTTACTATCTATAGAAGTGTAATTTATTATGGGGAAAAGATGAAAATAACCCATGTGCCCATCAATGGATGAAGAGATGAGTGAACAAATTATAGCATGTATACACCGTGGAATACTATTGAGTATTTATTGAGTATAAAAGGAAATAAAGAACTGATACATGCTACAACTTGGAAATGCCCACACAATGAAATGTTATTCAGTCGTAAAAAATAAAAAAGAACAGACACATGGAAATGTGGAAGAATCCAGGCACAAACAGCACGTATGATATAATCACATTTATATTCCATATTGAGAAGAGGCACATCCCAGTAAATGAGAGCAGATATGTGGATTACCACGGGGTAGCAGGGAGGGAATAATAAAGGACTGCTTAAGGAGAATGCAGTGTTTATCTGACAGTCACGAAACAGTTTTAAAACTAGATAGAACTGTGGATCACAACATTATGACTTCACTAAATACCATTGAACCGAACATTTTAAATTAGTAATTGTATGTTACATGAAATTTATCCCAATTTTAAATAAATTTTCCTCCTCCAGGAGAGGGAAATACCTACTCCCCACACTCTCACCAACACTAGAGTTATAATTTCCTACAGCCTTTCACTGTGGACAAATAAGCAAAACGATACAGTTATGTCTTCCCTTTGATCTGGAATTTCTAATTGCTTATCAGAATATCTTCTAAGGCTGTGGTTCTCAGCCAAATGAAGCATTTGGCAGTGTCTGGAGATAATTCCAGTCCTCACACTGCTACTGGCTGTAGGGGACAGAGGTCAAGACTGCTGCTAAACACCTCGCCATGAACAGGGCAGCCCCCTACAATGGGATCCATCCCCATGTGTAAACAGTGTCAAAGTTGAGAAACCCCATGCCGTGGAATTAATCAGGAAATTACTGGGATGCATGGGCAAAGATGTATGCTTTAGCCTGTTCACAATTATAATTTTATTTAATAGTGCGATATACCTAAATGTTCACCAAACACATTGGATAACTAAATATTTTTAATAAATATAATCAGTGACCAGTCAAAAAGATACTATAGAAGTGGGGCGTGGTGGCGCATGCCTGTAATCCCAGCACTAGGGAGGCTGAGGCAGGAGGATTGTTGTGAGTTCGAGACCAGCCTGAGCTACAAAGTGAGCTGAAGGCCAGCCTGAACTGCATAGTGAGACCCTGTCTCAAAAAGACAAAAAAAAAAAAAAAAAAGATACTATAGAATATTTAGATCAATAGTGGCCAAAGCTGACCCCTTTTTGGTCCAAGTTCTCAGGAGGTAGTTCTATATTATGTATGTTATAGGCATTGCACTTCATTAATACAGAAAATAAAAGGCCAAAAAAAAGTATTTGGAATGCTGCAATTTTCACTGAGAAATACATACATATGTGATACATGCAAAGGAATAAGCTTGGAAATTTTTATATCAAGAGTTAAAAGTGATTATTTTTAGGTGCTTACAATGCACATAATTTTTACTTCCTTTGTATGTTGCCTGGATATTTTTTACAACAATCATAGGCTGGCTCCTTTTCTATCAGACTTTTTTCTTAAATTTAAGAAAAAATGGGGGTTTTTCCCTTTGGAAAAAAAAATTCATTTTTTATAGTTCAGCTCTAAAGGCTGCTAAATTGAACATGCTGGATGGTTCCATTAAACTGCTTTATCTGTTTTTAAGATTTAAATCCATTTAGTTCTTTAGCATAAAGGACTTATCCAGAGAAATTCAAAATCTACATAGAAAATCAAATATTAATAACACTCAGCCACTACTTCAGGTGTTGGCTACTGTTGGCCCAGTACTTGAGGCTACAGGTGCTTTGGGGTGTAACTATAATACAGTTCATCCAGTATCTGCCCAGTACTTCTTCTCTTGGCAGTAATTAGCTAATGCCCTAGAGCAGCGTCATTAAGGTAAAGAAACAAACTAGCCTGTCCATGATCAAAAGGTTAAGGGATGCATAATCCACTATCTGCTATTCCCAAATGAGTAGAAAGCTGCTATTGTCCTAAGAGCTCTTCAAAACAACAACAAAAAATTGTTCTCTTTGACTTTCTTTTGGGAGCAAAGAGAAAACTCAAGTATAATTTTTCATTTCACACCATAGTTCTTTTTACGCTGTTGTGTTATCTCCATGTCACTTGTTCTCCATGACTTCTACTTTGGGAGTAATTAAACAAGGAGCTTCTCCTTGAATTTAGTCCTGAACTGGCCATATGTCAAGTCCTACCTGTCAGGACTCAGGGACCCTGGGTGAGGTGTCTGAATTCCAGCTCCTGTAGAGCACTGTCTCACACCCGGCTCCTTACAAATTGAAGAAACAGCAGGGCCGGGGAGCCCATGTGGACTGCAGACAGTGCTACTTCTCAGCTCCTCATGAGCCAGGTGGGGGCCCAGGTGCCATGTCTTCCAGATTTTAACAACACAACAGAAATTCTGATTTTTATGTAAACTCCTATCCCCCCCCCCAAGTCACTAACTATATTTGTTTTGTCAAACAACACCATGTGGGCCAAACAAGGAACATGTGTAGGCCACCAGTTCACAGCAGCTGAGCACCGTACATGAAATTTGGAATTGACCCCAAGTCTTTCCACTCCTAACAAGTCACCTTATCCTAGGGTCTTTGCTTTAAATTTCTTATCTGTATCTTCCGACTTCCTAACATAATTCCAGGGAAAGAGGACCCTCTCAAGACTAAGTCGACTTCCCCACTTCACTTCTGTTTAGAAGTCACTTTAATTATGCCCCCCAAAATTAATTTTCCCCTCTAGTCAACTGGATAATAGGATTACAGCTCTTGTTCCTATGAAGGATGTTTAGAAAAGCGTTAGAAGATTATCATGATCTGGATTCCCTTATCCCACATTGCTCTGGATTCCGACCTAGAGGAGGAAGCCAGAGCAGCTCTGAAGCTGGCCTGCCTGGACTCCTTGGATGAATGACTCCCTCAGCAGCCCAACAGCCTGCCGCTGAAGAATGATGTGTTGGCCTGAGAGCCATAGCAGACATTGGCAGTCACCCAGCAGGCACCCGAGGGTCCTTCTCCTGTATTCCTAACCCCTCCCCCAGCCTATTGCCTGGCCTGTTTCCCCTACCAAGTTTCCTGTATCAAGTCCCTGGAGAAAATTACTGACTCCACCTCCATCCAGCTCCCCTGACTTCCAGAACACTGAGAAGCTAAGACAAAGCTCTCTCTAAGATGTAAAATCTGGCATAATGTTGACTGACACCTGGCATATTTATATAGTGCTTGATAGATGTAAAGTTCTTATATTTAAATAGAGGCCAAGTTTTCAAATCCTCACAAAAACTCTCTGACTCTTCTGTCCTTATCATGGAGAGGAAACAAAAGCTTGGTGAGATTAACTGAAAAGAAGCAAAAGAGAACTCCTTTCAGAGAAGGGGAACTCCAGTTGGTTCCAGGACACAGGGCCAAGAGCATGAGGGGGCACATTAGGGGAACAGTAGATTACCCAAACTGATCTTGCCCAAGCACCTTTCTTAGGACCCACCAAGCCCACAACATTGACAAGCTTCATCTCAGAGAATAAGTGCCTCAGACTTTGCAGCTAAAGACTTTGCAGCAGGATGAAAAGCAGGACAGGCAAAGCTGAGTAGCCCAACGCCAGAGAACTGGAGGAGGCTGCCCAGAAATGCCGAGAGCAAGCTCTGCCTGCCGCCTAGAAGGTCAGTGGGCACCATCTCCAACAAGCCCTGTTCCTCACTCCTACTCATCTTAGATTCTCTCTCTGTCTGTCTCTGTCTGTCTGTCTGTCTGCCTGTCTGTCTCTCTCTGTATGTGTATGTGTGTCTCTCGCTATCCCTCTCTGTGTCTGTCTCTCTGTCTGTCTGTCTGTCTCTCTCTCTCTCTCTCTCTCTCTCTCTCTCTCTCTCACACACACACACACACACACACACACACACGCCTTGTGTTGCCCCTGTAGGTTTTCAAGTTTAGATTATGTTTGCCTAGGAGCTCAGGAACAAGCTAGGAAAGGGATGAAATGAGCAAGAGGTTAGAGAGGCCTGAGCTCGGCCTAGGCCTGCGGGGAACAACGTGACGCAGGACAAGTGGGATTTAGCAACCCAGAAGCAGCTGGTAGGGAACTGGGGTAGGGAGGCTTGGGCCGTGGGAGGGTCAGCTATTATGGGATAGCAGATTTGATTCTTTCTTGCATCACATTTCCACAATTAGCATTTAGCTGCCTTTCCTATAACTATCTGACCTGTGGCATGTCCATCAAAACTACAGACTTAGAATGAGGAGAAAAGTCGGGGCTGGAGACGTGACTTCATAAAAGTGGTCGAATTGAAGTAAGTCACTTCTATGAAACTATCACCAAAAATTCAAGCAAAGCTAGGAGGTTGTGAGCAAGGGACATGAGGCTTCGACTGAGCTATTCACAGAGGAGTCTACCAAAACCTCTACCTGGCACAAAAGCCATCATGACGTTACACGGAAAATATCTTTGCAAAGATGTATGGCCAATGACGACCTGTCCATCCTGGAACTGAAGCCACCTGCTATCAGCCCTTACAGCCAAGGAAAATCATATGCCATCTGCCTCACTTTGCCTTTAGAAAGTCCCCTGGCCTTAACCTCCTTGAGTGCACACATACTTTACCAACACAACCACATTCCCACTGCAGTGCTACTGCTGAGCAGACTTGTACTCGCTAATCTTCATAGAATTTGTTGTTTTTTTTTAAATCTAGGTTAGCATTGCATGAAGATTACATATGAAGTGGCACAGAAAGATGTAGGCAGGAAAAAAAAAAAAAAAAAAAAAAAAAAAGATTTAGAAGAAATAATTGGGCCTGGAAAGATAGCTAGGCAGCGTAAGCCCCTGCCTGGCAAGCTCAAGGTCCCAAGTTTGATCCCTGGTACTGCATGCCATGCCAGCCCCATAACCCTGGATGTGCTGTGCTGGCCCCAGAACCAGGTATGGTGGCACATGCCTGTAATCCCAGCTCTAGGAAGGCTGAGACTATGAATCCAAACTGCATAGCGAGATCCTGTATCACAAAAAGAAAAAAGGATGGGTTCAAAAACTGAAACCCCTAGAAATGGACTGTGCCTAGGGATCTCCTACTGTATGATCTTTCGGTAAACTCTTCTGTGTGTTGCCTACAGCAAAGTTCTCTGAAAGGACAGATCCACAGAGACCTGAACATAAGAGCAGAAACTAATTAAGTACTGTTTTTAGAATGACCAAACTACCACTCTTTTCAGTCTTCAGTCACTCAGCTCAGGAACAAATGTCCAGAGAACATAGATGCTATTTATAGCAACCCACAGATAGAGCACTAGGAAGGCTTTCCCTGGATGACAGGAAAGGGGCCAATAACCAACCAGCATTATATAAGAAAATTAAATATTTGGGTCCAAATAGATTGACAGGACAAGCTGTATCCTGATCATCATGTTTTACTACCCGAGAAGTAGGTTACAGGCAATAACTCCTTCTGACCTGGACGAACCCCAAGAATACCGCCATAGACTGTTTACAGGGCTGAGCCCTTGGCAACACAAGTGTATCAGTTTATTCCTGCATAAAACATGTGACTTCGAATAACTTGAAAGTACTACTTTATTTTTCATCTTCATTTTGCTTTAAGATTTATTCATCTCAAGGCTTTCTATATATCAACCTAACACCACATTAGGTCCTAGAATCAGACACTGAGTTATGTACACCATCCGGAATGTCATCCAAATTAACAAATTTGAAATGATTTAGAATGCCACGATAGCTTTAGCTTTATAATAATAAATAAAAATACTTGAAAGACTACCAAGAAAAATATCCCAGGGTGATGTAAAGGCCTAAGATTTTACCACCTAGTTCTGACGTGGTTAAGAGAGAACAAATAAGTCTTGGGTGACCATCCTTTTGAGATCATATCCAGGCAGAGAAGCAGAGAGATCTTGGCTTAGCAAAATCAGCATGGGATGTTTCACTAGGTTATCTTAAGTATGCATATGGACAATGTCTTTGTTACTGTTCTGTCATTGCTGCAACAAATACCCAACACTCAAAATGAGAGAAGGAAAGGTTTATTTAGCTCACAGTTACTGGAGGTTTCAAGACACTGGAAGAGAGGTTGGGGCACTGCATGTCCAGGATGACCCTCTCCACATCTCTAGGAAAGCACAGTCTAGCCAGTTTAATGGTTCATGCCTCTCGGGCCCCGTCCTGGTCCTGTGACCACGCCCCTTGAGCCACTCAGTGTTCCCCCAGCCATGTCTGCCCCATGACTTATATGAGGCTTTGGGAGGACAACTTGACACACACCAAAACAACCAGATTGATTCTGGAGAAAGGAGTTCATGAGACTACTAGTACAAAAGAGCACTCTCAGTAGATGATGATGGGAAGTGCTGACTGTCTCCTTCCCAGCACCTCCAATCCATGTCAAGTCACTGGGGCAATTAAATGTAGAGTAAGAGGCCCTGGAAATAGCTCAGTGGAATAGGTACTTGCCTGGCAAGTGCAAGGACTTGAATTCAATCCCCAGTACTGAGAGAGAGAGAGAGAGAGAGAGAGAGAGAGAGAGGGAGGGAGGGAGGGAGGAAGGAAGGAAGGAAGGAAGGAAGGAAGGAAGGAAGAGCAAGTGTGCAGGGAATGGCTTTAAGTCAAGCTCAAAGTTTGGAGTGATGCTCAGATAACTCACTAATGACTGCCGCATGAGAAAGCTGATAATGAGTCATGAGCTCAGAACACCCTTGAACTTAAAAATAAATGCTCTCAAATGGGAACTTCAAATAAATCTTAGGAGTCAGGAACACAGCTGGCACACCTTTCCCCACCATGCACACAGGCATGCACACACCCACAGGCCAGCCACCATTGACAAAAGACCTCCCCCACCTTGCATCTGTAGTGCCTCATAGGCCTAGGACAGAAACATCCCGCATTTTCTTTCCATGTTGACAAGAGCAGGGAGGCTTAATGAGTTAATGTTTTCAAAAGCTTCTGAGAGCTTTGATGGGAACAGCTGCAGCACTACAAAGCAGCCTTTCATCTCTGATGCAGAAATAGTCTCTTTGCTCCTAGCCCCCCTTCACCCAGCTAGTCCTGAGCAACTCCACCAAGTGTGTCCCCTCCAAGGGGAGAGGGAAGGAGGTAGTTCACACAGCTGGTGACCTACTAGTCTTTCTTCCTTCACCTAATGCACCTTGACTAATTTGGCCCAAAAAGCATCATCAGAGGCACATGCAGCTCCTCGGCAAGTGTTCTGTGCCATTTGAGGAAGCAAGCAACCCTTCTGCTGGAAAATAAATGCAAATAGATTCTAATCAACAGGAAGAGCTCAATTAGAGCCGAGTTCAGCATGCTTCAAAGGTGTTGCTATTTTCTCCCTGGTTTAACCCACTCAGCCATTTTGAAGGGCCCTCTGACCTTGATAGGGGAGTGGACGTAAGACCTACCCCAGACACCCTCTAGCTGCACCAGCAAAGTTCTCCCAGCACTTGGACATAGTCTGCAAGCCACGAAAGGGGAAGTTTCCTTGTTCCTAAGGGTGTTTGAGTTTACAGCCATAGTTGTTCTGCATACCACAACAGCTCAGCGAAGACCTGTGCTTTGGCCACCAATCTGAGAGGCCTGGGATCAGTCCCAAGGTTGTTATCATCAGCTGCAGACAGTGGGCTGCTATTCCCAGTGACAAGGGACAGACACCTGCCCAAGTAGCTTCAGGTAATTAGAAACTGGTTAAGGGTATGATATCTGAGGAAGTGAGATGGAACAGGAAATGTGGCCCCAACACTGGGCAGTGTTTTCTGGGTCCAAATCTGTCAAGAACCAGCCATCAGCCATATGTTCTTGGAAAGATTACTGAATCCAGTAGGTAGGGACTGTTGTTATGTTTAGTTTGTTCAAGAAGCAAATCCTTGTGATAACAATGATTTAAGAAAGCAAGGAAAATCTCAGAACAGTGCTACAAACACAGTAAGTGCTCAATAAACACTGGCCACAGATACCATGCTTCTTGCTTTGCTTTAAAACACTGTCATGTTTGGAAAAAGCTGGTGAGGACTCCATGGAAAAAGAACTAAAGGCCAGAAATTCCAGGAAAAGCTACCCAAATCCTCTTTGGAGAGTCTAAATAGCCAGCAAGACCTCTCAGAGCCTTGAATGTGTTGAAAATAAGTTTAACTTTGAGCAACACTGGGTTAAATAAATTTACCTCCATATTTTTCCTATTAAAAAAGTCTGTGTAAGGCCTGGCCAAATAGCTCCGTGAATTAAAGCACCCGCTTAGGCAGATGCAGCTCCAGTGTTTGTGTCTGACCCCCAGAGTGCTGTGCCGGCCCTACCCCTGGGGCATGATGAAAAGGAGATTGAGATTGAACGTGGCGGTGTGTGCCTGTAATCCCAGCACTAGGAAGGCTGAACACAGGCAGATCACTATGAGTCTGATCTACATAGTGAGACCCTGTAGACCCTTACTAAGAATACAAAAAAAAAAGAAAAGTCTGTATAAACATACATGACTGTTACGAAGACCAAATTGTGAAATGGTGCACTAATATATTTTCAGCTCGCTCCCTCTTCCTAAGCAATACCACCAAGACTGCTATTCCAAGAGGAAAAGAAATGTGATGCCCTGAACAAAATCGCATGCGGAAGGCAACAGGCACAAGAAGTTATCAAGCAGCAAGTAAAAGGAAGTGGGGAGACAGCAGGCTGCGGTGTCTGCATGCCTCACTATTTGCGGCATTAACCTCTACCTTAATTTACTCCTCTGTCCCTCACGCAATGAGATTGGCTCATCATAGGGCAGAGGCCCCTGTTTATTTACCTGCAATTTTGCTTTTGGATCTGGTAAATTTCAGATTTTAGTTTGGTTTAAGATTTTTTTTGTTGTTGTTGTTAACATCTACCCTTTTTAAATTAAAAAAATTAGAAAACTGAGCTAAGAAACTTGGGTTGCTCTTTTTGTCAGGTTTATCTCAGCAATGTTTTCAAAAAGTTGATTAGGTCACTCTGTTCACTTCTAATATCAGGCATCCCAACCGAGACTCTTCCTTTTTATCAAAAAATCCAAACTGAGGGCTGGGGGGATAGCTCAACAGTCTAAGCACCTGCCTGCCAAGCATAAGGACCAGAGTTCGATCCTAAGTACTGCATGCCATGCTGGCCCCAGAACCCTTGCTGCGCAATGTCAGCCTAAAACAGGGAGCAATAGCACACTCCTGTAATCCCAGCACTGGGGAGGCTGAGACAGGAGGATCACTACGAGTCTGAACTGCATAGTAAGGCCCTATACCAAATACATAAATAAAAAATTTTCTTTTAAATTTTTTTAAATATTTCAACTGAGAAAGTACTTCTCCCCAAAAAGGAACTTTTCTTATTCTTTTATAAAATGTATCTATATATGGGGGCCGGGAAGATGGCTCAGTGGAATAAGCACTTCCCTGGCAATGCCCGGTTCTGGAAAAAAAAAATGTATCTATTTATGAGAGCAAGACAGTCACCTCAATTCAAGGGCCTGATCAACAAAAGTAAGCTCCAGGACATCTCAGGAATATTTCTTGATTGCCTCTTATGCAAATACAAGACTTAATACCAGCCAACTACTCCCAGCTTATCACTTTATTTCTGTTGGTCTCAATCTTCATGTCAGGCTCAAAGTCATACTCTGTCCTACCAGGGCTTTCAGGGCTTCCCTATGACCTCAAATATAACCCTTTGTAACCCAGATATATGTCCTAAATATGCACTCTGACAAAAATAGCATTCATCCCCCGAAGTCCTAACCTTCTAAGTTTTCACCCACAGCAGAAAACTCAGACTCATGCCCACCCGCCTGTGACCTGCAAGGATAAGCTCTCTCAGAACTGAGTGGCATGGGACAATTGGAGCCCCAGTTAGCTGGCCCACTCTGTTCCCAGGTGGAGGTGGAAGTCCCTGCTTTAGTTCCTTCTCTGACCCCCAGTGCCGTAGCATAGCCAGGTCCGATCCAGCTGCAAGGTAGCAAATGAGTTAAAACTTTAGACTGTAAAGTCTGCCTGCTCTTGGCTTGACTTCCAGTTGCATGACCCAGCCAGGTAGGCTGACATTTCCAAGACTCACTGGCCCAATTTTATAGGCAAAGAAGCTCATAATTGTCCTACAGATTGTACTGAGAGAGATAGCATAAATAGAGCTTTTAACTCATTTCCTAGAACATAATTAATGCCAAACAACATTTATTGAGCACTTAATATTAGCATCATTAGTAACTAACTAATGGACACTAATGGGCAATTAATGCCCATGAAAAGAACGGAAGAAAAAGCATAGAATCAATCAAGAGGAAAACAATAATGTAAAATCGCATGTTACTTTCCCATTTAGAAAGCACTGGCACAAACGTTGCCTCAGCTTACTCTGATAAATGTGTGAAAGCCTATTCTACACTCAAGAGAAGCTGTCCAGGAAGAGTGAAGGGGTTTGTCCAGGGGGAAGTAGGCAGCAGAGAACTCAGAACTGGAATCTAGGATTCTGGACATCAAATCAACGAATCTATGTGGCTTCTCATTAAACACTGAATTTTCTGCTTCATGACCTTCCAGAGGTTGAGAAAAGGGTTTCCTCCAAATCAGACCACCTAATCATACACTCTACATTTAAAGACAGTATCGCCTTCCAAGGGATGGGAGCTCTGGAACAAGTTGGTGAGGCCATTTATTAAGGCCCTCAGTGATTTTTGAAAATGAGCTAAATGATACTGAATAAAGTAGAATTCAAAAACAAAGAAACAGACAAATTCAAATGTAGTCAGTTTCTGAATGACTTGCGATTGGTCAAGCAATGGCCGTGATTCAACCACATGGCTGACATTGACAAAAGATCTACAAAACCTTTTTGTACAGGGTTTCAGGGTAAATCCTGAGAGGATTTGACTGACCTTGGCAGATATAAAAGTTACATTTCTTGTTGTATAGGTCTCACTTTATCTTGTTCCTAATCATCCAGCAGAAAAGTATAAGAATGAAGTATAAAAAGTAAAATCATATTAACTCATTGAGCTGTAAAAGGCCCAAGTCAACAACTTCTGATTTCGACCCACTGCTATTATGGACTGCTGGACTATATTGGACTTTTTTGCTGAATTCACACACCTATAATATTTAAATGGCAATGGAATACCCATCTCTGACAAAACTAAAAAAAGAGGGACACAAATGAAGGACCATTTTGTATCTCTATATACAAAATAGTTAGGATAGATATACAGCTACTTTCTCTTAATTCAATGAGAAGAAAGATTTGCACCAATAGTGTTTGGACAGGATATCATGTCTGCATCTTATACTATGAATAACTACCATGAAGACATCAATATACAATGTATTAATAATTGAAACTGTCCTATTAATCTGTTTTGAAATTGTCTCATTGCTATTTGTTTCTCAATAAATTAATAAAATCTTTTTAAAATAAATAAATAAAAATTAGTTATAACTTGATATCTTCAACTGTCTACCACAGTTGCCAGATTGTGTCCTTATAACTGCTATCTTTTCCAGTTTGAGTCTTTTATGACTTATCTCCCCTAGATCTCAAGAAAGGCTCTTAATCAAAATCTTATTTCCTCTTCCCTCCCTTCCAAGACATCATAGCCCTGTGCTGAATGTTTGGGCCAGGTACCAGAAGTCTCTATATTTCAATTTCAAAGTAAATCTCAGGTTTCTTCTGTCCTATTTCCTTACAACCCAAACCCATACTGCAGACAGACATCTCTCCCACTGAAGGCCTTTGTTACAGGGTAGAGGAAAGTGTTTCCAAAAGTCTTCTAATGTTCTTCTTGTGAGAAGTGTTCCTCCCACCCACACTTAGAAGCTGGAAGCTAAACCAGGTTCTTGCACATGCTAAGCAAACACTCCACCACCGAGCTATATCCCCAGCCCAGAAATGCTGCTTACTCCATCCCACACTGCAGAACTTCATATCGCACACTGAGATGTGAATCTTTTAGTGAAGAAATACAATAATAACCCCTTATCTGTGTGGGTTGATGACAAGATCCTCATTGGGTGCCCGAAAGTATAGGTACTACAGAAGCCTGTACACATTATGCTTTCTCCTATACCTGCATATCTAAGATAAAGTAATTTGTGTGTTAGGCAAAGAAAGAGACCAATAACAATTACTGAAAACAAATTTTAAACTTTAAAAACAATAGCATAATAAAATTTATTTGAAATGTGAATTGATTTGGAAATTTTCCACTTCCTGTTAATTATTGAATCAAGTTTAGCCAAGGGTAAACAAAATGACAAAAAAAGCAACACTGAGTACTAAGGAGAGAGCACACTGAACTATTTGAAACCCAGAATCCCCCAAGTGTATTCTTACTACAAGGAGCCTTTTGCACATAACATCTGCAGAACTTTTATTTCATTAAGAAGTTTTTGAGAGCCACTTGCATAGTGTGGTCACCAGGAATTCCTTTCCCTTTTTTGGAAATAATATATTAAGTGGTCCAAACTCATACCCCATGGGATTGTTCTAAGAACTAATATAGCCAACACAGTTCAGGGCATAGAGGCTTGATTCTTGTTAGCCTCTTTAACAAGTTACAGTCTGGGTGTGATGATACACACCTGTAGTCTCAGCAGTCTTAGAGGCTGAGGCAGGAGGAGCACAGGTGCGAGCTCAGCTCTCACAACTTAGCAGCTTAGTGAGACTCTGTCTCAAAATAAAGAAAAGTTAAAAGAGCTGGGCATGTAATTGAGTACAAATATATGAAGGTCTTGGTTTCAATCAAGGAAATAATAATATTGAGCATAATACATAGCACAAGACATTACATTTAAGTCAAAGTCTATTTTTGCCAACAAAACATCCCCCGCAGTCCTTCCTAAGCACTAGTCTCCATTTATTTTTGTTCTACCATATAGATGGAGTTTATCTATTTTTAACCTCCCTATAAACAACATATAGATCCTGATAGTTTTAGGCCTGATTTCTTTTGCTCAATATTAAATCTAAGAAATCCACCAACATTGTTGCATGAAATAGTCCAGTCTATGAATATACTACAATTAAAAAACCCATTCCTTTGTTCATAGACATTTGGGTCTTTCCAGGCTGGAGCTACTATGACCAGTGCAATGGATCCCTTCCTCGTGGGTCCATAGACACGGGTAATGTTCTTGGGTCATACAGTAGGTTATGATTATGTTTAAAAGGCAGCTATTTTTTTTACTACCAGATGAAATGTCCCTCTAACACATCTTCCAATACTCCCAGCATTTTCTTAACAATTACTAGGGTTCTCAGAACGTGGATCTCTCAGTGCTAACAAACCCCACGCAAACCAAGATGAGTTGATCACCTTCCCCATCTACAGTATTCTCTCTTCCTCTGAATGCCTTAGCTGATCACATGACACTTAACATAGTAGAGTAGTACAGACTTTTAATGTAGATATGTCTCGCTATATATGCATGGAAAAAGCAATCAGATGTGAGACTTCTTTCACCCTCCCACAATGCCCACAAGAAAACCCTGTTCAAATTCTTCTCTGGGAAGTAGTTACTGTCACTGAAATATTTAGTTAAGAGATTTTGACCTTAAGGATTCTTTCAGAATTTAATTCTAAGCGTGTAAGCAAAGAGGCATTAGTCCCATTTCTCAAATAAGAAAACACCCACAGATGACTTATTTATGTGTCCGATGTCAAATGGCTAATAGGTGGTAGAATTTAGAAAAAAGAAGACTCATATTTCTACAGAGTGAATTAGAGTTCTTGGCTTCCTGCAGCCATGGCTACTAGGTAATAATCTAACAACTAAATAAATAATCTAGCAAGAAAACTTAGCAATTTTGTTTGTAGGCTTGCATGTTAATTATATGCCATCACTTTTTGCAGAACATTAAAAAAGTAGTGCTAAGAAACAATATGAAGGGATTTAGTGTTAGCGCTCAGTAGTGAGCACGCCTTCCCCACAGGATTAGGACGCGGGGTTCTGAAGACGCCGCTCCGCTGGGGCATCGTGTCTGCCGGCCTTATCGCCAACGACTTCACGACCGTGCTGTGCTCGCTGCCCCGCTCTGAGCACCAGGTGGTGGCGGTAGCGGCCCACGAGCTGAGCCGGGCGCAGGCGTTTGCTCAGAAGCACGGTGTCCCCAGGGCCTATGGCTCCTATGAGGAACTGGCTGAGGACCCGAACGTGGAGGTGGCCTACATTGGCACCCAGAACACTCAGCACAAAGCTGCAGTGCTGCTATGTTTGGCAGCAGGCAAGGCTGTCCTCTGTGAGAAGCCCATGGGCGTGAACGCCTCAGAAGTTCGAGAGATGGTTGCCAAGGCAAGATCTCGAGGCCTCTTCCTTATGGAGGGCATCTGGACCCGCTGTTTTCCTGCCACGGAGGAGCTGAAGTCGGTTTTGGCTCAGGAAACACTGGGGGACCTTCGAGTGGCTCGGGTAGAGATGGGGTTTAAAGTACCCCGGGCCTCGATCACAGATTTGGCCCAGGCTGGTGGAGCCCTGCTGGATATTGGTATCTACTGCCTCCAGTTCATCTCCAGGGTCTTCGGTGGGCAGAGGCCAGAGAAGATTGTGGCCATGGGATTCATCCACGAGACAGGTGCGACAGCACAGACTGTGGTGGCAGAGGGAGGACCGCTGTCCCCAGCCTGGAGCAAGAATCAGGCTAGGGCCGGGGAGATGGCTCAGTGGAATAAACAGTTCTCTGGCAAAAAAAAAAAAAAAAAAAAAAAAAAAAAAGAAACAATATGAAGGACAGTCACATTATGCATGGCTACCTGGGAGGTGAAAGCAGGA